>NW_019104524.1:472175-487381 GCF_001995035.1 Momordica charantia
TTTGGCATTCTCACTTAAAGCTACACAACAGACAAAATCAAAACCCCACAACATAGGCTTGGATAGAGATATTTCTTTTTCTTTCTTTCTTTTTCATGGGATTCTAATTTAAACCAAAAATCATAATTAATTCTACTTTTCTTTTTCCTACTCAAAAGTCCATTTTAATCTTCCAACTTTTATAAATAATATATCTATATCTATCTTAAAAGATTTTTTTTAGTATAACAGYATAACATGTGCGATGGGAGGGGACCGATTCACAACCTCTGCTTTGACAAAAGATAAAATGAGATTAAATTTTCTTTTTGAATTTTAGTAATACAGAAATAAAAAATTATGGGGGTTTTCGAAAATATTTAATAACTTGAAAGAAATTTAAATTGTTTTTCGTTTGTTTGTTGTTCCTCCCAAATTCCAGGTTGTAAAGAGCCCACAAAAAAAATACATTGGGCTTTAGGGGCTTTGAGTTGGTCCATCCCGTCTTTTTTCAATGCATAATAATTATATTTGGGCCGCGGCCCGTTTTATTGTTTATTTTCCCCCCATCGGGGCCCCATAATTTCATCTGTTTCAATATTGAGAAGATGTCCCTAATTTTGAGTCCATTCTTCATTCTGTCTTTCATAGCTCGTTCCATTCCAATGAATGGAGAGTAAGATGTAGGATTGACAATCAATGTTCTCTTGGAGAAGAAGAGAGGTAACCTAAGATTCAAAAGCCACTTTATAAAGCCTTCCTCCCTTGAACTCAAAGATAAAACCCATTTTTAAATAGGTCTGTACATAAAATTTTGTTAGCGAAAAATTGTTGTATTATTAAATTATTGTTTTATTAACATATTTAGACACACAAGTCAAAACAAGTCATATTCGAGTGGTATTCTCATATATCCAAATATATTAATAAACCCATTTTTATTGACAAATTAGATTTGTGTAAACAAAATAACTTAAAAAACAAAAAGCAAACGAACAAACGCACACCTCCCAAAATTTTGACTTCCCCTCTTCCCTCACAGTCGTTGTGTTTGAGCTCTGACCCCAAAATTAGGCTGTCGAGTTGGAACTGGAAGGCAATTTTTGACTGAGTATTTTTTTTCTTTTAATATAATTTTTTTTGGTAATATATTCAGCAGATGTACTCACCAGCATTAATTTTAATATTGAACAGAATTCTCGTTGTCCCTCATTAGCATCACATGTATGGTTTTTATATGATTTCTCGTTTTTCTTATAGTTCGTAATCAAGATTAAAAAAACATAAATTTTAATTCCTTTAAAATAATGGTTGTCTGTCGCGTGGATCACGAGGTTAAAAAAAAAATACTAAAATTGATGAATTGAAAATGTAAAAACTTATACAAAAAGTCTCATCAAGAATTTTCTTTTCTTTTAAAAATTGGTCAGTGAAATCTGCTAAGGGAAAAGCGGGTTGAACCCGTTTACCCGATCGGGTCGTTTTCGTCAACCACCTTACCAACCACATAACGGCGGTGGTAGGTTGGCGTCAGCCGTCATTGGTGGGTGAATTGAGCCTCTTTATTTATTACCCCCAAAATTTAATATCAACCATTTTCTTCAATCCAATGAAAAACTTTTTTTTTCAATATATTTCCATTAAGAAAAGTTTAATTGATTTGAATGAAGATTAATTGAAAGAGCCTATAATCAATTCGATAGAACTTTTAAAAATTACAAAAAAGAAAAAAACATATCCTTGAACATTTCCCTTTATTTTAAAAATATCAAATATCTTTTAAAAACTATAATACTACCTTCCGCCTATCATAAACGTTTCAGAAAATACTTGTTCAACAAATATCTATAAATATTTTAAACAAAAAATTGACRTAAGAATTATGTGACAATTAACATCCAAACCACATTTYCTATCTCTTATTTTCGCCCCATTGTTAAGTGTCACATCGTTCTAAATACTGCCACATCAATTTTTGGTTCAGAATCTTAATCTATGTTTGCTTAAAATATACATTTGAAACATTCATAAAAGTAGACTAAGTATTTAAACTTCTGAAATGATTCTTTTTTAAACAAATGACAAAATTTAGGGTTTTTTTTTTAATCTGGACTTTTAAAGAAAAACACTTGATGTACAATTATGTGTTTATGAAGCATGAATTAAAAATTTCTGGATTTATATAATTTATATTTAGAAATGAATTGTATAAAATTTAATTTATATATTTTGTATATTRTTAAGTTTTCCTTTGTGTAATATTGTTGGATTTGTGGATAATATTCATTGTATTTAATAATTTGWTGCTATTCAATCTGGTTGTATTTCATGAACCAATTACTCTAGGAGTGGGCCAAAATTTGAAAAAAAAATCATAAATTAGTGGACGCACCGAAAAGACGGGATAAGACAAGGCGGTGGAAGTTAGTGGCAAAATTGAAAAGTATAATCTAACATGTTAATAGGGTGGGGGCAATTTGTGTTGTGGTAAAAACTTTCGTTCCGCTTTTATTTATTACCAATCACGTAAATAATTAAAAATAATGCAGTCAAATTTTATTTGACCCATATGATTTGAATTTGATTTTAATTTTATCCTTATTGTTTTAAAAATTATGGTGAGATCCATACATCAATCTTATAAACTATTTTTTACCCTCTCAAAAATTCACTCATTTTCTTATATTTTTATCTTAAGATATAAACGTAACCCTATCAATATTTGACATGTAAATAGGTTACGTGTCATGTATTCAAATTATAATTAAAATTTAAAAACTATAAAGATCGAATAAAAAAAAAGTTTAAACTAGATAATAAGTTATAAAAACCAAATTTACCATATAACAAATAAAATAATATATCAATCATTTACGGTGCGATAGTAATAATATATATATATATATATATATATATWTWTTTTTTATTATTATTATTATTATTATTTTTTACGGTGAAATTGAGTGCACCGGAAAGAAATTCGTGGACTGTAAGGTGGACATGTATGCAAACTTAACCAGGTGACACGCTTTGCCATTTGGCTCATAAAAATCATTCTTCTATTATGACGGATTTAACCCTTTACCAAACTAAATTTAAATACAAATTTATTTTTCTATTTTCTTATAGAAGCATTTATGATATGTATACTTTTTACTCTGAATTTTTTATTTTAGTCGAGCGTGTATATTAAAATAAAACGTCAAAATATATAATGGAATTATATATATATATATATATATATATATATATATATATATATTTTTATAGTAGAATATCTGAGGTGAAAAATCGAACTTACGATCTTTTGATTGAAGATATATGTCAATTACTACTAAGTAATGTTCGTTTTGACATATATATAATAGAATTATGATGTGATGTTAAAAGTAGGAGTATATATTCTAAAAAAGTCTCTACATTTGGAGCTTAAAAATCCATCCCTATAGAATATAAATTAATTTATGAATATATTCATGAATAATTGAAGAGTGGAACACCCATTTACATAAAATAGTAAATAAAATTAAAAACTCAACTCATATGCTCGCTTTACCTAGCTTGAACTTCACATTTTGAGCAAAGCACTAAATGTTTTTAAGATAAGAAAACGAGAGGAGGGAATTTAGATCAATGAAAAGAGATACATGAGCATATTGTGTTTTGAAAAACAAATAGGGAAAAGAAAGGAAACACGAAACTACTTTGTGCTGAACGTTTGATAAATAAGAGATAGAAATGAAAAAGATTATAATTTCTTTTTGAAAATTATGAGTTGTCAAATGTTAAATAGTGGTATACAACCTCACCGATAAGAATGAAGTATTTTCTTTCAAAGAAAATGAGAATTTAATTGTGTTGTGGGTAATAAAATCGACCACCATGCAATTCAACTACCTCCACCTGACATCCACATGCAAGGCATTCGATGAATCATATCTACAAAGGAGGTTGGTACTACCTAACTTGTGGAAGAGGTGGATGTGTGRGATTCAAACTCAAGTCATAGACAGGTGTTATCCAAGTTCATCTTGACCCAGGTTTCAAATGTCGACGTAAATAGATATTTCTAAAAAAAGTTGTAAAACTAAAAAACTCAAAAAAAAAAATTATTTAAATTAATAAGTAATCATTTCACTATTTTTAAATAGGTTAAAAATGATAATATAAATATTATATCTATATTAGTGAAATTTTGTTGATATTTTTTATATTTTGTAATTTTTTTTTAAAGATTATGGAAATGGCTATGAATATTGATTACATGATTTTGACAGCAAATTATTAACGTGAGAAACGAAAAGAAAAGCATAAAGTAAAAAAAATTTAGAATAAGGTCAAAATGCGAAATATTGAGATGTGATTTTCCATTTCATCTTCATTCAAACGCATATTTAAACACTGCATCGCTCTGCCTCTCCCTCTCCACCTTGGCCGAATAGCTTCTGTAATGGCCGCTTCCTCTCCACCTAAACCTTCGATCTCCACCATAAATTTACATTCCAATTCTCCAAACAACCCATCTGCTTTCTCAACAAATCGACCCACTCTAAAATTTCGGACCCGTTCGGCATTTCAATCAACAACCCTGCGGACCAAATGGGGGAATCAATCGGGGTCGAGAACAGGATCGGCGGTGGTGCGATGCACGGCGGAGGGGATGGAGAGAAGCATACCATTCGGCCGGAGAGCAATCGGATCCGCCGCCGACGAGCAAGCCGCCGGAATCGGAGTCGGCTTGCCGGAGAGGTTTAAGGTTGTGGCGTTAACCGCATTCGTGATGTGTCTGTGTAATGCGGACAGAGTGGTGATGTCGGTGGCGATTGTTCCTCTCGCTGCCAAATATGGGTGGTCCAGTTCCTTCCTCGGCGTCGTTCAGGTGAGAAAAACCAAAACCCTTCTCTTATTCAACCAATAATAGGCCAAATATTTGTATCGAACCCTATGATTTGATTTCTGAGAACAGGTGGCTGGGATTTGTTTTTTATTGTAATGCTTTTTTGAGGTCTGTGATTTCTGGCCTAATGGGTTGTGGTATTGCGAAAACTGCGGCGACGGAGTTTGGTTGTAAAGTATGAGGATGCGGGCGGCGCGGCAGAAAACGCCGCCACGTTCTTAGAATTTCAGTAACAGGAAGAGGAAGGAGACTGCTTACCGGTTACCCTTACCGACTCTTTCAGTTGTGGTCTGGCCCACAGGAACCTTTCATTTGCCCATTTTGGACCTTCTTTCAATTCTAGGCCCAACCAAACCCCAATAATATAAATGTTATAATTGGGGAGGAAAAGAAAATCAACCCCACCCAACCGAAGTCGGTTTAAATAAATGAAAACTTTGTGGGTTAAATAAGTTAGGGTTGAATTGGAACACTAGAACTTATTATTAATTTAATTTTATCTTTTTAAATTTACAATCTGAACAATTAGGTGGGATCTTTATTCTGAACTTTTGTGGTATCTAACTCACAACTTCTTAGTTGGTCATATACATCAATTACTATTGAGTTATGCTCGTTTTGACTAAGTTTTGGAATTTATTATAAACTTTCAAGCGTGGAGAGCCAAAGTGAGCATAGCTCAGCGGTAATTGGCATATACCTCCAACCATGAGGTTGTGAGTTCGGTCTCCAAAAACTATCTTGTAATCATCTTAAGTTGGCTTAGTGGTCGTTGGGACCAATAAAAAATGTAAAGGATTTGGGGAATGAGCTTAAATCATGGTGGCCACCTATTTAAACGCTAGAAATGCGAGCTTCATGGATAACCAAACCCAATGAGGTTAGGTAATTGTTTAAAAAAACATAAAGTTCATGAATCAAATTTGTAATTTAACTCAAAAAAATTGATTGTATTTTGTTTTTCTTGTGTGTGTGTGTGGATATTTGAAGCTGAATTTAGGGTTGTTTTGTTGAAGTCATCGTTTCTATGGGGATACATATTGTCGTCGGTGGTTGGAGGAGCGTTGGTGGACAGATATGGAGGAAAGCGAGTGATGGCTTGGGGAGTGGCCTTGTGGTCTCTTGCCACTCTTCTTACTCCATTGGCAGCCAACCACTCAACAACCACTCTCTTGGCCGTTCGTGCCTTCTTTGGCCTCGCTGAGGGCGTCGCTATGCCTTCCATGACCACGCTCTTGTCAAGGTCCCAACCATTAAAAAAAAAAAACCATTTTTTCTAATCCGATTTACCACCCCCACTTCAATTCTCCAACTTTAACTTTGAAATTTGGTTGTTTTGTTGAACCAGGTGGTTTCCCAGCCATGAACGAGCCAGTGCAGTTGGTATGTCAATGGCTGGTTTTCATCTTGGCAATGTTGTAGGATTGCTATTGACTCCTGTTATGCTGTCGTCCCTTGGTGTCACTGGTCCCTTCTTGCTATTCTCGTCTCTTGGGCTTCTCTGGCTGATGTCGTGGATTCCTGGTGTTACAAATAACCCGAGACAGAGTCGAAGTATTAGCATAACGGAACTGCGATTGATCGAAGCTGGGAAAGCCGATTCTTCTAGTCGTAATGGCGAGCACCTGCCTCTTAGCTCTCTTCTTTCCAAGTTACCAACGTGGGCTATTATATTTGCCAATATGACTAATAATTGGGTGAGTGATTGTTTGTTTGAATTGAGGAACTGGGAATTTGGATAATGCTGATTCAAATCTTAACTCTTGGAGTTGCTGGTTTGTGTTACAGGGATACTTTGTTCTTCTCTCGTGGATGCCGGTTTATTTCAAGACAGTAAGTAACCACCCGATCATTTAACATGAAAAAGTATTGAAATTAAGTGAAGTTGTAATGAACTTGTCTACTTGTTGGGTTGATGTAGGTGTTTAATGTGAACTTGAAGCAAGCAGCATGGTTTAGCGCCATTCCATGGGGAACAATGGCGGTTTCTGGCTACTTCGCGGGCTCGGTATCAGATGCACTAATCAAAGCAGGCTACCCCGTGACATTAGTCCGGAAGGTCATGCAGGTTTTTGCTCTTTCAAATTCATGGTCTGATTACAATAGTGATACAACAAAATGTATGCAAAACTGTTCTCTGTTGGATCACTAACCAGAGACATTGGTTCTTTCCAACAGTCTATCGGGTTCATCGGACCTGGCTTAGCATTACTTTGTTTAAATTTTGCGACAACGCCAACGGTTGCAGCGGTTTTGTTGACAGTAGCATTGAGCTTGAGCTCGTTCAGCCAAGCCGGCTTTCTCCTCAATATACAAGTATACCTTTTTCTTTGTACCCTTCACAAGTACTGATTGTAAACTGTAATGACTCGACTTCAAACTGATTATCACTCTTCATTTGTTTTTGGTTCAATCAGGACATAGCGCCTCAACATGCAGGATTTCTCCATGGTATGCTTTTTTTTATTCTAAGAAGATAAGAAATTTCTCAGTGAGGAAACTTGGGATCACCAAACTTTTGCTGAACTTGCAGGAATATCAAACTCAGCAGGGACATTAGCAGCAATTATGAGCACAATTGGAACTGGTTATTTTGTACAGTGGCTTGGCTCCTTCCAGGCATTCTTGACTGTTACAGCATTGATTTACTTCATGGCAGCCATTTTCTGGAACGTTTTCGCTACCGGGGAGCGGGTCTTTTAGGCTCATCTGTTTCAAAACCTGAGGAAGAAGAGAAGGAAGAAGAGATTCAGTGGCTGATTTTGTTCGGGGCTCTATACTAATTTAACAAGTAATTCCAATAATTCATAAAAATTAATAAATGAAAATATAATTCATCACTATCAACCTCGAGTTTTCAGATAATGAAATCTTTGCCTAATAACTTCATTTTATATTTTATCAATTAAATTTTTTTCAATGACTAGAGTTGTATAAAAAAGAAAAATGGCTCTTTAGATGTCTATCACATGACAATTTTATTTTATAGTACCAATTTTTAGAACTATATATTTAAAATAACATAAAATTACAATGTTAAGTTAAGAAACGGTAACACGTATCAGACGATTAATTTTCAAATTGCCAACTCCTTTATACTCTACAAAATTCAAGTTAAAAAAATATATAACAATAAAATCTTGAGAATGATGATTTAAAGAAAAGAGAAAAATATCGAAAATTCAAGTTAAAAAAAATATGATAACGATCAAATATTGAGAATGATTATTTAAAGAAAAGAGAAAAATATATCTATAGGTGGTGGCTATACCTTTTAAAATTAGGGTTTATATATAAAAAAGAAAATTTTTCATTTTTCATTTTTTTCCTCATACTTTTAATAATTATATGAATTTTAGAAAAAATTGATTGAAAATTTTCCCTTCTTTTAACAAGAATAATAAGAACAGCATTTACAAAAAATCTGAGAACAAATACGTATTAAATAAAAAATCTGTGACCAAAAGGCCTCAGGCCCGCAAGGATCAGGGGCTGAGGCACGCAGCTACCACTATACCAAGGAAATCAATGTGGACTAACTAGATTTGACCTCCTCCGATCCTGAACTTTCCTTCCCCTAACGGATAACAATTGGGAGGAAGATGATCAGGATCTCACGCGTGGCAGTTGTTGGAACAAATTCAGAATCCAAGAAGTACCTAAAGAAAAAGGAAACTCACCACTCACTAGTGAAAGAGGAGAAAAGATAGTTGAAGGCCTCGAGTCGGAGTCCCAAGCCCCACCCTCGATTCTCGAGATTCATGGGCCGAATCCCCCACTCCGATTAGTTCTTCTTTTTGCCATTTTATTTATATTTTTTCAATTTATTTCATATATATAAAACAAAAATTTGTACACTCCTATGGTTAAAAGAATCTGTCATGTAGTAAATTTAGAATCAGGAATGAGATTCTCTTGCTGTAAGACGTTGAATGTGATTACATGTTTTAATTTTAATAAAAATGAAATGAATTTATAACATGAAATAGTATATTTATCAAAATTTTTATTTATTTAATGTAGTTCTACATTTTAAAGTTTCAAATCAATATTTAAAAATACTCCAAACATCATCATAATAATGTTTTCATAGAATTTTCAACATCCCAAAATGGTTTTAAAAAACAAATCTTCGAACGGTATCTAAGATAAATCAAACAAATGTTTTAAAATTTTGTTCAGAATTATATTCATCTACTACAGTCGTACATTAATCGAGGAAAATGAATATTTCAAAATTTTCAATTGATAGAAAGATCTCGTTCTGAATTTAAATTGCATTCTATATTTTTGTTTTCGTACTCATTTTGGGAATTATGAGAGAGAGAGAAAGAGTGGGCTCAACTATCTACGATCCCAAATTGCCCACAGCAAATCCAATCTGAACCCGCCTTCAAAAAAGATCCAATCTAAACCCTAGATTTGCATTTTGAAAGATCCGAGGCCCAAAACATTTTGCCGACATTTCGCATCATGGATTCAATTCAAAGTTCAAACCTCCGAAAATTTATGGCCTCAAGAGTTTCATAGTCGTACTTATGAATAAGGTTCATAATTTCATTGTTTGCGTTGCGTGTGTGAATTGAACGAGACACCATAACCCACCTTCGATTTTCCCACCAGCACGACGGACCAAGCACTCGGGTCGAATAAATCCATGTAGCTAGAGTTGGGGATTGAAAAAGCTGCGAAAATTTTCCATTGACGAAGTCGAGGAACGATTAGGTTTTCAAGAGCGATCGTCTGAACTCCAATTTCTGACTCTGATTTGAAATTCTTCATCAGGGTTTTTGAAGCCGTAAGAATCAATTTCCGAATTTCAGTTTTCATCTCTAAATTTATGAATTTCAGAAGTTTAGATGAGTTCTGGGTCTTCTACATGAACCAGCACTCCAAACCATCGACGAGACGTTGGCACTTTATCGGAACTCTTTCTGCTATCTTCTTCTTCCTATGCTCGCTACTGTTTAGCTGGTGGTTTCTGTTCTTTGTGCCATTATTTGGGTATGGATTCGCGTGGTACAGCCATTTCTTCGTCGAGGAGAATGTTCCAGCCTCGTTCGGCCATCCATTTTGGTCTCTTCTATGTGATTTCAAGATGTTCGGATTGATGCTTACTGGGAACATGGACAGAGAAATAAAGAGGCTGGGAAAAAGACCTGTGTTGCAGGCGTTCTAATTCTAATGTAAGCTTCTTCTCCATTCTGCCCATCATTTTCTTGTTTGTGGTTCTGAAAGATTTATTCAAGCATGCCTATTGAGAATTTGCTCTATTTTCTTTGGAATGGATTGTATCTGTGCAGTTCTATAGTGGTTTTATGAGTTCAGTAATCGATATTTGTAGTTTCATTCTTTAAAATTGAGGAACAATGAGTTGGTTTTATTAGGAAAATGCTCTATTAACAAGTTTATCTATGGAGGATGGATCGACCAACTCTTCTAAAAGCCATACATGATAGAAGAGAGTCTAATCTATACTTATGCATCACTTGAAGACTATGTCCTAGAATGCATTCTCGAAACTTACTTGATATGGGTCTGTTTTCTTTTGAAGTTTCGGCAGAATCGGTTCATTTATCCTACACCATTTTCTATTGACAACAGTTTAGTTTGTAGCCTGTATCCTATTTTCTAGCTTGAAAATATTGACGTCAAGTCCAGAACTGAAGTCCATTTAATTTGAAGAAACTTTAGTAGCTCTCTTTTTCTGAAAACTTTCATTACTCTGTGAAAGTGTTATTTTCATTAATTGAAATGAAGCTGTACAAGGAAGTCTTTAGAATAGACAACTCGCAGCTACTAAACTGCTTTAACACACTTAACTACAATTTTCAACTAATTAATAACAGTAAACCTAGCTGCTTAACAATACATGGCTAACATTTTCAAACGAAGATTTAAGTAATTCCACTCTCAGCTGCAGAATTTTCCTGATCCCTGCTTCATGAATAAACTGATATGTTCATCATTTTCATCTGACAGAAGTTCGTCTGATAAGGATTACCACATTGTTTTTGCTTCCCTGTTGGAGAATCAACCCACCCCCGGATTGGCTGCTCCAGCCACAGTTCGCCGTTTGAGTCACTTCCCGCAGCTCTGCTATGTGTTGGATGCTTCTTTCGCTGCTTTGGATGGTTTGAAGCCATTTTCTCCTCCTCAAGCTTAGAATTCTCTGCAGAGCAGCATACTCATGTTGGGCTCTGCTTTATTTGGAAAATATAACCAGTTAGCAGAACTGTTTGGAAGGCTCCTTGATGCTCTGTTATGCAATATACTTCCAGATTTGATGCTCAAACTGGCTTACAAACGGCAGTGCATCTAGTGGTATTCTGTAAAAACTGGTATTTATGTTTATGTTGTTCTATGAAGTGCATAAACAAATTTATACTTATTTCTAATATGCTTTTTTTTTTGGAAACCAATTCACAAACAAAAATTTGCGTGATTCTCTTAGATTATTACAAAGTTCGAATGAAACAAAAGTTAGGTATTTAGGAGCCTGCATGCACTTAAGCCAGATGTATTCTAGACTTGGAAAAGTAACAAAAGCTCTGAAATTTTCTATGTGAAAGTTCCCAGATCTGTTCCATTAGAGAATTATGATCACTGCCACTGCGTTACTGATACGTGACAGACAGTACATAGAGACTTACACAAGTCCATCCACATCCACATTCACTATTGTTTTTTTTAGTTAACTTTTTCGGTTTGGATCCTTAGCCCAATGGCAACAATGATGCTACATGTTGCCTGAGGAGGGCCACATGTTAAAAAAAGAAAAATCAATGATTCAAAAAGTATCACCTAATCTTTGAATTGAACCATAAATTTGTTTCAATTGTTAGCAGTTTATTTTAACCAAGTTTGGTACATAATCTCTCTACATTAGTTTGATGAGTATTGAATGAGTATTGATTCTCTTCAATTAATTTCATACCAAACTTGAGTTATGGATACAATCCCAACTCGGCCCTACCATAATTGTTCTCGTTTCTGATTTCTGTAGTCACGGCTTTGATTTCTGTGATAGCTTCTCTCAGATGAGAAGATAGATCCGAGTTTTAATGAAAACCATTCCATAAAATTAGTGAAGACAAATCAGGCAGAGATCAGAATCCTTGAACCCATCACTCATGGGTTCGGATCAGGCTCTGTTCCGCAACAGCCTCCTCGCCCTGTACCTCATCGGACCGCCGACCGCCGTCGCCCTGAGGTTCCTTCAGGCGCCGTACGGGAAGCACAACCGGCCGGGGTGGGGGCCGACTATGTCCGCGCCCTTGGCCTGGTTCCTGATGGAGAGCCCCACCCTGTGGCTCACCCTCCTCCTCTTCCCCTTCGGCGATCACTCCTCCGAGCCCAAGCCGATCCTTCTCATCTCCCCCTTCCTCCTCCACTACCTCCATCGCACCTGCCTCTACCCAATTCGGCTTCTCCGGCAACGGAATTCCGCCGCGGGTTTCCCGGTGGCGGTGGCGCTCATGGCATTCGGGTTCAATGTGCTGAATTCTTACCTGCAAACCAGATCGGTGTCTCACTACAAGAGCTACGAGGGAGACGGGTGGTTTTGGTGGCGGTTTTCCGTTGGGGCGGTGGTTTTTGCGACGGGGATGGGAGTGAATATTTGGTCGGACGGTGTTTTGGTAGGACTGAAGAGGGCCGGCGGCGGGTATAAACTGCCGACGGGAGGGTGGTTTGAGTTGGTGAGTTGCCCTAATTACTTGGGGGAGGTGGTGGAGTGGCTGGGCTGGGCCGTGATGTGCTGGTCCTGGGCCGGGCTTGGGTTTTTCCTTTACACGTGTGCCAACTTGGTGCCTAGGGCACGTGCGAACCACACGTGGTATCTGAACAAGTTTGGGGAGGATTATCCCACGACTAGGAAGGCCATTATTCCCTTCTTGTATTGAGAATGTACCAAAGTGGGAATTAAAATACCCCTGTAAAATTTTATATTATATCTATATGGAAATTTAAAGAAAATTTCTCTTCTTTTGACCTATTACTTTAAATTTATATTTGATTCAATTATCKATTAATTTTAATTTAGTCTTTAAAATTTAAAAAGTTTAAATTTGGTTTATATGGTTCAGTCTAGCTTTGTAAATAGTTCATAATACCTACTCAAAATTTACTTATTTATTTTTAGTTTGTATTTAATTTAAAACGAACGCAGTTAGCTAACTCGATAAATCAAAGTAAAAACATTAATTTTTACCATGCATTTTCCATTTTTTAGTTCAAACAACACCTGAAATTTAAACTCCTAGCCATCCCATAAGACAATAACTTGAAACAAAAAAGAAGGTTTAGACCAAATTATATCGGTTAAGTTAAAAGCATTGAGACTAAATTGAAATTAAGTTCTAGATAGATAAAATTGAAACGATTAGAATTATCAGATCAAACCGTAAATATTAACTTTAATTTTTATAATTAATATTGAAAATGAAATAGTATTTTGTATAATTCCGTAAAATATCATGTCAAATTTTATATTTTTACCGTCTTGAAATTTTAATTTTTTTAGTACAACATGCGGAGATGAAGTTCGAATCAACAAAATTTTAATCGGGTATATGTATTTTATTTTAACTAGTTTATCCATGTTAAAAAATTTTATTATCTTAATTTAGGGGTTTTCCCATTAAAAATAAAATGTGGAAGAGTGTGGAGTTGCACTTAAATATTTGAAATTCAATTGGTCTAAACGGGCACTCAACATTTTAGGATCAGGTGGCTGTCCCGTGAAATTAAAGTATAGGCTAAGTTGGCTCGGATGATGAATAGGAAAAAAAAAAACTTAAAATGCCAAAAATATGCACAGTGTGATTTAACTAAAAAAAATGTTCGGTAAAGAAAAAAAAAATCAATTTATCCTAATAGTTCAGGCGGGCACCGGACCGGCCACTATCTTCTGTCTTCTCCATGGATAATATGGCGGAGAAGCCTCAAGATGGTGAGCTTCGCTTTCTTCTTCCTTCTTATGGTTGCTATTCTCTTTCTTTATCTGCCTGTATTCGCTGTTTCCATTTTAAGTTTATTGTCTGCTTTTTCTGTTTGTTTGTTCATCTTGTAGTGGCAATTCTTGAGCAATTGAAACAGGGAATTGCTCGATTTGAGCTCGTGTCTTCGCCTGTAAGTTCAATTTCATCTTCGGAATCAGTTACTCGTTCTTTCCCTTTTTCTCTGAATGGCGGTCACCCACTCTTTGCTAAGATTGGACCAGTGCTGTAAGTTCATTTATTCTTGGGGAGAGTTTTTGGACTCCGTTGTTTTCCGAAGTCATGAATTGCTGCTATTTTTACGGGCAGTGGATCGCCAGCATTGAGGAAAGCTGAGCACTATACGGTCCAAAAAGTTACTGGAGATGGGCGCTGTCTCTTCCGTGCGCTTGTAACTTCCCCTCACTAATTTATCTCCGTTGTTTTGTTCAACTTCAACTTGTTTTGCGATTGAATCTGTTTATTCTAATTCACATTTCAAATGATCTCATGGTGGATTTAATTTGCTTCAATTTCTTTTTAACCTCCTTGGCTTCACCATTTTGAAACCTATAGTTGTTTCTATACAACACCTGTATCTCTTATCTTGCTTTCAGTTGTAGAGACAGTACTTCCTTGGCTTCTAAACTAACTTCCTTTGAACAAAATCAGGCCAAAGGAATGGCTTCCAACAGGGGGATTCCTCTTCGTCCATTTGAGGAGAAAAATGATGCAGGTAATCCCTGATATATATCACCTTCTAATTGTAGACATTTAGCCCTGGATAATTGAGTGTGGAACATATTCTTCACCTTGATTGAACAAGTGGAAAGATTGTGCAAATATTCTCTTTACTATATCAATCAAATATTTTGGGTAGGTGCTCCAATGGCCTATTATGCATGCCTTGAACATCAAATCTGAAGGTTAGAAAGATTTTTATATTGGATTTGATGGTTAGTGTGTTTTTGTGCAATTCACACTCGTTACCTTGATGAGTGAGTTGTAGCACAAAAATATAATATATTGACCTTATTACTTGAACAACAGAAGACGTATGGGACCGTGAGCATCTCTCCTATTACTAATAGGTTTTCAAGTTCTTTCAGAATCATATATGATTGTACTGCTCAGGAGGTTACGTTTGATTGACCTAAAGTTCAAATTTTCTTTTATGATTGTACTATTGGTGTCCTTTTATCACTCTTGAGTTACCATAGTGCTTACTTTACAATTTGAAGGATATTTTTATGTTCTTACTCACGTGGATCAGATTCAAGATTCTGACCACTTTTAATTTGGTGGTTTGTGAAGTGATCACAAAAATTTTACTCAAAAGTCAAAACTAATTA
>NW_019104524.1:499436-517412 GCF_001995035.1 Momordica charantia
TCCGACCTGCCGGATTCGAACCAGCGACCTAAGGATTATCTGAAAGGCTTTTGACCCACTACAGTCCTCCGCTCTACCAACTGAGCTAAGGTCGGTTTGTTGTTTGGCATATAAAATAAATTTAATAAGTATCTGATAATAATTTCTATTCTTTTTTTTTTTTTACTTTTTATTTTCTGCTCTGTTTTTAGCTTTAAGCGAAAGGTTTTAGTTTTTATTTCTTCTTTAAAAAGCAAAATTATTTGAATAACTTATTTTGCTTACGCTATTATTTACATCTTTGTTATAGATGCAGTCGTCATCCATCATAAGAACATCACTAATTCACAGAACAAGCAACAAAAATCCTAAAATAGGTGTTGGTTTCATTCCACTATCCATAAGTATTATCTCCTACTTTTTGCTTCTATCTAAATGAAATAAAATCCGAAATATGTAAAATCAATCATAAAGAATGAAGCTTGAAATTGAAACAAAACTACGCAAAGAAATCCTAACTATTTGAAACGACCGTATAAAATTTTCTATTTTTTCTTCTTTGAATAATTTCTTATGCAATTTATTGAAACAGTGTTGTATACCCTTGTCGAGCAACCCTTTCCATCCTTGTTCAAGTGTTAAGCTCGCAGTTTAAGAGTCCGTCTTCATTTTCTCGTTTCTCGTTTTCTATTTTCTGTTTTTTTTTTACAATTCACTTTTTAAAAGAAAAAATAAATAATTAAATATATGTTTGATACCTATTTATTTGTTTTTTAAGAAAATATAATAGCTTTAAATAAAAAATAATAATATTTCAAAAAATTTCAAATTTAAACAAATAGAAGATATATATTTTGTTTGAGAAAATATTTTTAGAAAATGGCGTTTCGCATGTAATGGGGTTTGAACCTGGACATGTAACAGGATGTAGGTTTATCTTGGTAGTCTTTTTCAAAGTTTTGAAATTAGTTAAAATTCCTCTCAGATCTTTAAATATATAATATGACTATTATTAAATTAATCTTCTTACCAAAATCACTATGACACAGGTCAAACTTTTCATTTATGGCCACCATCTTTTGACAAGCAAAGGCAGTATTAGATATTGGGGTTCCATTGTCCACTAAAAATAATTAAAAAAAAATTAAACTGATTGCAATTCATTTTAGTATTTTTTTTTTCAAATGATCATTTTGGTATTTAATTTCTTTCAATAATAATTTTAACATTATATTTCATATATTAAATTTTGCCATAAATTTGTTTTCAAATATTTTTGTTGTGTATATTTAATTTTAATTGAATTAAAATTAAAAGTGAAATCTTGGTGGAGAGTAAACAAGTGCGTTGACCATTTGTGGTGGGCACTGATTTGTAAGTTCGATTCAATGGCATAATAATTGAATTTTAGGGGACAGCGCATGAACACCAAATTTCTATAGCCAAGCTTTGAATTACTTTTCATACACGTGTTTCAATTTCTCCTTGTTTTGGATGTTTTATTTTGTAGACTGATTTGTTTATTGACTAAATCCTTTAATTAAAACCAAATTATTATCATTATAAAGTGGTGAAAGTGCAAAGTGGGTTTAAATGTTCCTCAAAAAATTAATGTTTATAAGGAAAGCTTGCGAATATTTGTGGACAAGGAAAGTTGTTTGATAGGCTACGAAATTAATGTTTATAAGGAAAGCTTTGTTGATATTAAGAGGCAAATCTATTATTCTATTTCTAGAGAATGTTASGATGGGTTTGATCTCAAAATATAAATCTAAAACCAACTAATTCAATGAAAACTAAAGTTATATTTTTTACTACATATTTGATATCATATTTGGAAATTGAATCTCAATTTAGAATTTAGAAACATTAAAGAATGTTGTTTTCAATACTTGATTATAGAATCAAAAAATAGTTTTAAAAGACAAATTTATCAAACACGTATTCTAAAATAAGAAACATGAATAATTTAAATTATCTACTAAGTAGACCCTTAATTTTTATTTTTATTTTTATTTTTTTTTAAGAATATTAATCTTCCATATGCTAGAAAATTGTGGAAATATTTGTTTTGGCTGGGGTGAAATTTAGGTATTCTCATTATTAACTACTTTGTATAAGTATTTATAGGCCCTTACCATTTCTCATGCCGGCATAAATCACAAATAGAAAATTTGAGTATAAATAACAAATTATTAAAAACAACTTAAGGCGGCATGTTGGTTAATACATATATGATCGACTAGAAGATTGGTAGTTGAAATCTTTAATCCACGAACTAAAAAAATTTAGTGTGCAATCTCCATAAAATCTCTATCAGATTCTAATCCTCATTCAAACATTTGTTAGCTTTGGCAACTTTATAATTCAAATATGTATGCCAAGAAGTCGTCAATAGTTAAAGAATTTTTGCCCTACATTTTTTTAACATACTTTCGCATTGTACTCAATTTCTATTGCATACTCCCAAAAAAGAAAACCGCAAGCAGAGATTTTTATTCTACTTTTCATTATTATTATTTTTTTTGGACGGATTCACGACTACAAATTTTTGTAATTATACATCAAACGAGGTATAATTTAACAGTTTTACTGTATATAAATAATATATATATATATATATATATTGTTATCCGAATAAAAATACAACTTGTCAATCTAAGCTAAATAAGTTGGAGGAAATTTCTCCAAAAACCCCTCACCTGGTTCCATGGTGTTGCACTGAAATAAATAAATTAGTCCATTCTATTTTTAAAAATAAATTTAAATACTTGTTAGAACATTCTCCATTTTAACTTTTGTTTATTTTAATTTATATATTTTCAAACTTTATACTTAACAGAAACTTTTTAATACAAAATTATGATTATATTTTAAGAAATTTTGTACGTGAAATATCATGTTAAAATTGTAATGGAAATAAATAATATAAAAATAAAAATAAACCAAAATTATCACTTTTTAAAATTACAATAACAAAAATCAAATTTTCARAGAAGTATAACGATTAAAATGAATAAAAGTTAAAAATACAAASTTAAAAATAAAATTGAAAGTATTTTTTTCATAAAAATGATATTTAAAACATAAGGAAAAAAACTAATTTTGTTGGGAATTTGGGATAATTTGCTCGTCAGCTTATTGATATTCTTGACAAAGTCATAGTCTCGTGCCGATCACGTGGTTTGAATTCCGAGTGATGTCACGCCATTTTTTTTTCTCCCTGTCATACCTCATTTATTATTATTTTTGTCCTCCGTCATACATTATTTTGTACTCAATTGTTTAAATTTTTTCGATTACAAGATGTGAGGATGCGAAATCGAACTCACAATTTTTTAGACAAAGATGTACGTCAATGTCATATATTAATATTTAAAAAAAACACAAAAATAGAAAAGCATCTCATTTTCACCAAAAAGAAAAAAAAAATCATCATCTCAATCTCAGCTCCCTGTTTTATTTAAAGTGCTTGTCACACACTGTTTCTTTTCCATCATCTGATATAAAATATGAAAAAGATTGTTCTAAACTATACGCAATTATGACATTATAACTTGTTCATTAAATATTTCTAYACTATAATACATATTATACATCTTAAAATATTAGTTTTCGTGATGTCCTGCATTTTTACATGAATATATTTTCCTCTTAAATCAAATTTATAAAGATAAGAGTTGACTTTTTTCATAATATCGTGATTTGATTTTGTCTAGAATATCTCTGTACATAGGAAAGGTTTATATATGAGATATTTCTGGGGAGTAGGACACTCTGTATCCTTTAGTAAATTACAATTATTTACTGTTGGTGTGTTCAAGAGGTAAGTTACATGTAAATGGAATCATGATTAAAAAAATATATATATAAATATTTTTTTAAATGTTTGAACTCTTCTAATCAGTTGAAATTTTCGCTGGATGACCTATATATTATATTGAAAAATTACCTTTTTAGGAATTTTTTCTAAATACAAAACAAGCCATTTGAAATTAAATAGGTCCATTACCTACTCTTAAAAATTATTTTGTAATTTTAAGTTTCACCAATATTTTTCATACTTTTTCTAACATAGTTATTTATTAGTCAACSATACATAATTCGTTCCTTTATGATCAAAAATTAAAATCTCCACACATTCTATATATTGTACTGAAAAAATGTTATTTATTTTCGTTTTCTAACTAAAGAATTGTGTTGTATAGRATTTGACTTATTAAATGAACTATGAGGTAGTTGATGAAAAATTGTCCATATAATACCATTTATTATTAAGAAGACATAGTATTGTGGCCTTTTTTTTAGATGGATATATAGTAAAATAATTAATAATTACAAATAACCAATCAAATTAAGGAATGTAGGGTTGTGGGACACCACGAGACCACAATGTTGAACACTCAATAATTCTATATTCATTCAATATAAGAATAAACAATCCCCATTCAAATATTGTGGAAATCACCATAAAATATTTATAGAAATTTGCTATAAATGACAATAATTCTCAAGTGCTCTGAAAAAATCCAAACTCAGATTTAAGCAATTTCAGTCAACCACTTTGGAGGTAGGGTTATTTTTGCCCGAAATTTTAATAAAAAATTAATTTTTAAAATGGTTATGGTTCTAAATTTCAACTTTATCTTTCCATTTCATCTTATTTTAACCTTAAATTTAGAGAAATTTTATTTTTTCCCCTGACAGTTTTTGTTTCTTCCCAACTTTATTTATCTTTAATTTTTTTTTACGCTACCTCCAATTTGTTTCTCTTTACCAATTTTGTAATTTCTCCCTAAATTTTTAGTCCCCATCTCTTTCTACAATTTTTGTATCTCACCATCTGAGATTTTTGTTTATATCTAGTTTATTTTCTCTCTCTATGTCAAATAAATATGAAAATAATTTTAAAATACGTGTAATTAAATATTAAAATAATTATATAAAAATAAAATTCACAATATCACTTATCATTAAATCTCTATAAAATCATTACCAAACATGTCATGAATAAAACTATCAGCAACAATGAGTAAAATTGAGTTTATTTTATAATTATAATTATTATTTTAATAAAGAACTCGAGGGTTATGATAGGCTCACATGCCCTGTGATTGGAATTCTAATAAGGTGTAATTTTGAAGTTTGGTTTTCGATTTAATTCCATTTATTATTTCTGTTTAGGGGTATTTTGGTGGGCATAATAATTAGTCACATGACAGACCAATCAAATTAAAGCACGAATGCACAGATCGTGCGACCTCACAATATTCCTCATACGACGAAACTATCCGCGTTGAACTGTCGCTGGGCCTAAAGTCCATTCCACAGTTTGATTTGCACCGCACTAACGTGTTTGATTCTCTACATCGCGGCCCACACTACTCCAGCAGATCATCATTTGATCCAACGGCTAAAGCTTCAACCAAACTTCATCATCGATCAACGCAATCATGTGACGGCAAAAAGGTGATGCTGTGGGGACAGAAACTGCATCAGTACAGTCTGATTGCGACACGTGTCGCTTACAAAAGTGGATGTCGGTCCGATTCCATGCCACGCACCGGCTTCCTTGTGGAGCTGAAAACAGTCGAATTGAGAGGAACGTTCCAATGCATAAAKAACAGCTGCCCACCCCATAATAAATAAAATCAAAACAAAAAGGAAAGCAAAATTCCTCCTTTGCCCCTAGCTGTAAACCGAAGTATATTATCTAACGGTCATTGAAAAAGGTAGTATGGGCATCCACAAGTTATTTTCTTATTTTATTATCAAAGTGCTGTCGTTTTACAGAAAAATTATGATAATTTAGTCCCATTAATTTTTAAAAAATCTGATTAAGATTAATATATGTTTGGCTGGACAAATACTTTGGAAACATAAATATCTCTTTGTAGTTTCCGTTCATTTCTCTAATATCATCCCAATATATTAGTATTGTAGGTTTACCGGTATAATCTTGATTATTTATAACTATTGACAGTGATTTTCATTTTTGTTGTGTATATATTTTTGTTTTATTTTCCTAAATATCAAGTTTTTTTATATTATAGTTCTAGATAAAACATTAATTGCTTTATTTGAGATKGAAGATTCTCRTCTCACAATTGTTGAATTTATTATTTTTTAGAACCATAATTCAATAATACTGYTTTACTCCTTTCCACCCTATAAGTCACTTTGAAAGTTGATGACAGATTTTGAAGAAATAGTCTTCAAAATTTTAATAAAATTTTAAAATATATATAAAATACATATTTTAAATTTTAAATTTAGGGAACACAATTTATTACGTTATTTATTATATTTAATAGTTAATTTTATACCCCTACTTGATAAATTATATACATATATACCTACAGCAACAATATGGAATCAAGATTCAACTTCCAATCTCTAGGATTCCTAACAATAGGATTCCTAACAAATGAACTATACAATTTTATTAATTATATATATATATATATATATATATATATATATATGAAGATAAGGGTTAATAAATATAATAAAAAGCAATTAAAAGATTTGAGAAGAATTAGAGACTATGGACGTATGATTAGAACAGGGCTAGAGGCGGGCCGGAGAATAAACCAATATAAAAGATATTAAYACTAACAAGTTTAATTTTAAAAAGTTTTAAAGAAATTGCATTATACCAAAATCTATTATATTTTTAAATCTTATTTTTTGAAAATTACACATTTWAATTTACTACCATATTGGTTCTTATTTCAAATAATATTTTGTAAAACATTTCAAACAAAATCTCTAATTTTATCTAAATCGATTATTTCTAAATTGATATAAAACGTGAAGCTTACTTTGCTTGATCAATAAGATTATATTATATTTTATATCTCTGAATGACTTTAAATAAAGAAAAAATCAATTGAATGATCGAAATAAATCAGAGATATTGTGATTCTATTAAAAAGTATACAAATTTCATGTTGAAGAACTCCTTGAAAACAATAAAATTGTCTTTTTCAGTTTTATGGGACCAACCGTATCAAAATAGACTTTTTCCATCAATGGAACTTAATTTACTTCCAAGATTGTACATCACAAAATAGTCATCCTAAAAAACTTTTAAACAAATTCAACAACATCCATTTAGAAAAATATATATATATTATTTCCAGTTTTCACTATTTTTAACAAAAGGAAAATAGGAGGAGTATAAAAAAATCAATATGTATTTGAAGGTTTTTTATTAAGTAAATCAACCTTAATCTAACTAAATGACCAAATCTTAATTAAAAAAAGAATATCAAAAAACATAATATCTACAAGTAATTTAAATTTCCACTAGTGTGCATACAATTTAAAACCAACACAATATCAATCTCATCTAATATAGGAACAAAATTATTTCGAGACCCATAAAAAGTTTAATCACACCCCATATTTAATTTAAATAAACTAAACTATGTGATAATATAGAAATAAAAATGATATTCAAAACCTATAAAAAGTTTAAAGAAAATATTTGACGACTCCTATCCCCCTCTGTTATTAAATTCAATAGATAGTAAAAATATAATAATTAAATTAAAAAAATAATAAAGAGGTGGTTTTAAGTTGCGGTCGAAGAGGGTAATTTGGTCCAAAGTTTGGAAAATGGGAAAAGGAGCTTTTTCCTACGGGGCGGAGAATGTGGGCTATAAATTAAAATCTAATCATTTGGGTTTAGAGAGAGAAAGTGAGAGAGAGAGAGAGAGAGAGGGAGTGGGGAGGGGGAAGGAGAAGGAAGGGGAGGAGAGGGCAATCGCATCGGGGAGCGCAGCTATATATAAACACCGAAATTTTGTTCTACGCCGCTGCCAGCCATACAATACGGGCAGCCTCTTCTTTTTTTCGAAACCATAATCAGAGGAAAGGAAAATCGACATTCGGAATTTTCAACTCTGTGTTACATTTTTCTATCTGGATCGGACCCATTGCAGGAATTTGTTGTGTGTGTGTTTTTGTTTTATAAATTAAAGTTTTCCGGCGATGGCGTCCGGCGGTCCGAACAATTCCGGCAATGGAAGTCCGCGGCACGGCGGGACGACGAGACGACGCGTTGCGGACTTTTTGGACTCCGATAGCCGACTTTCGAACTTTTCAGATTTGTATGACGAAGAAGACAATTCCAACGGCTCCATCGGCGGGTCCCACCATCACCATCACCACCTCCATGTTCACCATCCCGTGATTAGGCACTTTCTGCTACGGAGCCGGGCCCTGTGTTGGGTTCCCGAGGCGTGGATTCTCAGGATTGAAGAAGGGTTTTTATCCACGGCCATGATCCTGCAGTCGTTAGGATCGGGGAGGAACTTCGGCCGTAAGATWTTCGGGATTTTGCTGTTTCTGGCAGTTGTATCGGTGTTCCTGAAGTTCTCCTTCCTCAATTCACATGTGGAGATTAACGGGAAGATCATAGATAAAGGACAATTAATTATTCAGACCTTCAAAGAGGATTGGGTAATGGCGCAGAGGGCCGTCGCTGAGGACGAAGCCGCCATGCCCAAGCGCGTTCTAGAGAAAGTTTCTGTAAGTGCTTCAAATTTTTTGCCATCGCGAATGGAATTTTTTAATTGTTTTCATCTCTCATTCTTRGCTCTAATTCGTTCTGGAAAAGGGAAATATTCCACTGCCAATACAATTGAATGATATCCAAACTTAGTCAGAAGGGAAGTTGGCGTGATGCATGGCCCTTGTCGAGGAATTAAAAATGGCAAAAATGGAATGATGTATCAATCTTTTTATTAGCCCAGAGAATTAATTGTTTTTGACTCTAATAAAAAACCATTGTTTTTATTTTTGGTTTTGGCATCTTGTTTCCTTGCATTGAACTGTTTCTGGAATTGCATATCAGTGGTATTGATGGATTTTAATCGTCCGGTGAAGTTTTGCCTCCAATAAATAGTAGTAGGTGTGGCAATAAATGCATCCAAACCAAGTAACTTTTCACAACCAGAATATTGCTTGCTTTTTTTTTTTTTGTTCCTCCATAATTAATTCGCCGTTATGTTTGTCGCTTTGGGCCTTTGGTTTTTACGTAGCTGAAGCCAAGATTCTCAAACGGACTTCTTTTTTGGACTCCTCTGCTTTGTTTTTAACTAGTACCCATCATCTCGTTTCTTGTGCCTTGAACAAATCAATTCAGTAAAATTTATCTATATTCGAAATCTGATTATGATGAATAAGTTTGGTATTTTGCTTTGCAGACGCCTGAAATTTGGATGAAACCAAGAAGCGACAACTTCTATCAGTGCATTGCCCGAACTAGGAATCGGATAAGTATGTCTAAGAGTTTCATTGTCCTGTAAGGCATGGATTTATTTTAGGACCCATTGAGCTTACTTCTTACTTCTAAACTTGGTTCTGTAGGAACTAGTTCTAAAACAAATGGTTATCTTCTTGTACATGCCAATGGGGGACTGAATCAGATGAGAACAGGGGTGAGGTGTTTTCACCTGTTTTTTTCTGCTTTAACCGAGTCAAAATTGTCAGCTAAATCGTAGCCATGGACTTTTCAAACTAAGAATCGACTTTACTTGCTCAGATATGTGATATGGTTGCTGTTGCTAAGATTATGAATGCTACACTTGTTCTTCCTTCCCTTGATCACGAGTCATTTTGGACGGATCCAAGGTACTTGCTTTCTCCAAGTCATTACTAGACATGATTTTGGCTTTTGCGTATAATTTATGAACTTTGGTTTCTGCAGCGATTTCAAAGATATTTTTGACTGGAGACACTTCATTAATGTTCTAAAAGATGACATCGTTATCGTTGAGTCCCTGCCTGCCCGGTGGGCAACGGCGAAACCCTTTGTCAAGGCTCCTATTTCCTGGTCCAAGGTTTAAGAAACATCAATTTTAGATGTCAAATTATTACTCTTTGAACTCTTTGGAAGTTATTTCTCACCATCTACTTAAATGCAGGCTAGTTATTACCGAGGAGAGATGCTGCATTTGTTAAAGCGACACAAAGTGATGATGCTCACCCATACTGATTCTCGACTTGCTAACAACGGTTTGGCATCTTCTGTTCAGAAGCTCCGATGCCGTGCCAATTACGAGGCTCTACGCTTCACCAAGGAGATTGAGGATCTTGGCAAGCGCTTAGTTGATAGACTGAGAAAAGATGGGGAACCATATATCGCTCTCCATCTGAGGTATTCTCACCTGTTCAATTACTTCTAGTGTTATTTGATATTCATAAAAGAGGAACCAAATTGAGCAATCTTGATTTCAGGTATGARAAAGACATGCTTGCATTCACTGGCTGCAGCCACAACCTTACTGCACAGGAAGATGAGGAGCTCAAAGTCATGAGATACAATGTGAAGCATTGGAAGGAGAAAGAGATAGATGCAAAAGAGAAGCGACTTCTAGGGGGATGCCCAATGACCCCTATGGAGGCAGCCATATTGCTCAAGGCCTTGGGTTACCCTTCAGCCACGAACATCTACATAGTTGCTGGGGAGATTTATGGCAGCGATAGCATGGCAGCCTTTCGATCAGAATACCCCAATGTCTTTTCTCATTCCACTCTTGCAACTGAGGAGGAATTGGCACCATTTAAGCCGTACCAGAATCGTATGGCTGCCTTGGATTATATCGTGGCAGTAGAGAGCGATGTCTTTGTTTATACCTATGATGGAAACATGGCTAAAGCAGTGCAGGGCCATAGGAGGTTTGAAGGATTCCGAAAGACTATAAATCCTGACAGGTTTATTCTCACAGAGCCTTTTGAAAGAACACTATTATCTTCGTCTGTTGATTTGACTTCTGAATCTGATATTGTTGTACTTACGATTTTTTAGGCAAAATCTAGTCAGGTTGATTGATCAACTGGAGCAGGAGGTCATTTCTTGGGAAGAATTCTCCAGAGAAGTGAAGGAGTTTCATAAAGAAAGACTCGGGGCCCCATATTTGAGACTGGTCGGAGAGACACCGCGGCTAGAGGAGAATTTCTATGCTAATCCTCTCCCCGGCTGTATTTGCAACAAGTCTCAGAACAGAATATTGAGACTAGAAAATGAAAAGAAACGAAGTCTTCAGGCTTTATCGCAGAGATAGAATTATGATTTTACTGCAAACTTGTTGCTTCTTCTGCTAAATTGATGATTGGTGTGCCCATTGCTCCAGGGCACCCACGGCTATTATGCGTCCCTCAAATTTGACAGCCATTCCCCTGCCATGAGTTCATACATCCCCACAGGGATGATCATTCCGAGGTTTTGCTAGCTTCCTTTAGCTTACAAAAGAGCAGAAGTGCAAATTTTCTCTTTTTTTTAGGTAAATTGATGGAGGGTAGGATTATGGTAGGCGATTTAGAGTCAGTTCAGGTATAGTTTTTAATAGCAAAACAGGTTTAGTTTTACACAGACAGCTTCCCTGTCAAATAGTGGAGAAGAAAAAAAAAATTTTTGCATTCGTTATTCTTTACTTTATCCCACCTGATTCTTCATGTAAACATTTGGAAAAGGAAAGGTAAATTGCCATTTCTTCCATGATTCCCATTTTCTTCATTTTTTAAACACCTTCAACTCTGATGTCTGGACTAAACTACTTGCTAACTGTTGACTTAAAAGRGCTTTGACATCTGAGAAGAAAGAATCACTGTACATTCTATGGAATGYTCCGACTCAACTGAGAAAAAAGCAAACCCAAAACCAAACAGTTGCTTCTTTTGAATCCAATATTATTGTGTTCTACCACATTGATGGTACATAGACCTGCTCTTTCAGATTCTGTGTTGCACTTTCAGTAGGAAATCCTCTCACTGCACCAATTGTCCATTGCGAAATAATTCCAGCTGCGATGGCAAATCGAAGCTGCCTTTCCAAGRCATCTTGGTTTTCGAACATCTCTGGGAAAGTAGTCAGCTTTCTCATGATCCCAGCCACAACAGCATCACCAGAACCAGTCCTATCGCAGGTGAAAGGGGTGATGAGCACATCTTCGGTACCGATCACTACGCCGTGAAACGAAGGAGAATAGTAATGAATCCGCATGGTTCCATCCGTCACGAACAACAGCCTGAGGCGATCATGCCACAATGGTGATATCTCCTCCGGTGTGTAATGATAATAGTCTCGCCGATTCTTGGTCTGTTCAATAGTTTGAGCATAGTACTGAGGCCTGTAGTTTCTTTTCTTTTCATAGTATTCTTCATCTAGCAGAAACTCCAGTTCTTGCCTCGAGACCTCGATAATGTCAGCTTCGTTCCAGGCTTTCTTGATGTATTCTCTAGTTTCGTCGCGCGATCTCCACAAAGGCAGCAGCAAGTTCAAATCGAAGAAGATGAGCCCTCCAAACTTCTTGGACAATTGGATGGCCTTGAAGAGCGTTGATTCCATCGCAGTTGACATCAAAGCTTCTGAATTGAAATGGAATATCCTTGCCTGCAATGAAACAAAACCCAATTTCACTTTTCAAGAAGTTTATTTTGAATCCTCTGGGAAGAATACAGAGAGTAATTCGAGCGAATGGATCTACCTCCTTGAGAACCGAAAGGTTTAGTTCGGAGCTGAGCAGAGAATCCTCCGCCGATTCTTTCACCGTTTCCATCTTCAACTTCCCATCTTCAAACTTGATTTTCATGTAAGTACAGGCCGTTCTAGAATTTAAATCAAATTTCACAGCTCGCGTCTGCACCTTCTCTTTGTTCATCATCAACACGAGCTCGTCCCCGAAATCGTCCTTCCCAACTTTCCCCATAAACGCCGCTCTTCCACCGAGCCTGACGTGCGATATTGCAACGTTGGACGGCGCTCCGCCGGGTGCCCTAGCAAACTCTGGCGGATCCCATTGGAGCATTTTCCACTCCGAGTACTTATCGGCGTGCATCTGGTTATCGTGTACGCGGACTGAGGGCACGAATTCTTTCTGTGCTGCGCCAAAGCAGCAGATCAGTGGAGGATCTTCGTACGGAAAGTCCATTCCATCGTCGTATTTCTCTGCTATTGAATCAATTGGCTCGTCTTCCGAGACCTGCTCGAAGGGGTTACCTTCTGTGGTTTCATCTTCGACTAGGGTTTTCTTAGAACGCTTTGTTTTCTTTTGAGTAGTAGTTGAAGAAGATGACGATTTTGTCATCCCCTTTTTTCTTCCTCGGCGAGTGGGGCTGGCCGTTTCCACAACCCCATTGCCGTCGTCACCTACGGAAGCTCTTGCTGGGTTTAGTCTCGGAGATTTAGACGAGTTCTGCACATAACGCGAGTTGAAAATCAGAAAGGAATCTAGAGGATTTAGAAGTTCTGTAGTTTGATATCTACAATGTGATGGGTTTGAAAGAAAACGGGAGAAATGAAGATGGGGAAGAGAAATGGTAGCAGGAAGTAGCTGAAACGAAGCCATGAGAGCTTCAATTTTTAGGGTTTATCCATATTTGCCTGTACAGAGTTTATCGTGCCGCGATATATATTYTTTTCTCTAAAAAACCCAAAAAGAAAAGTTACTGTCAGAGTTGGCTGTCTTTTCTCAACAAATGGTAGAAGCTGTCGGAGTTATCAAGGCCTGACGCTAATCCGACGGCTATAACCGCACTTCCTCATCTGCAAATCTCTGTCAACCGCTCAATTAAAGCGATCATCCCCCTCAAATCCTTTCTTCCACTTAACGAGCCCGATTAATCAGTCACCTCTGCTCTTCAAGAAGTTCTCTCGATTGAAGACGATTTTTTATCACTCAACAAATCGGCTCTGTCTCGCTCGCTCTGAATTCGTCGGAAGAAAGGTGAGAAAACAAGAAGTTCTGTTTGGTTATGTTATGTTCAGTTTCAATCTCCGGTCATGAATTACTACGAAGTTCATCACAGAAACTTTTCTGGGTCCCAAGATTTTGATTTTCTTCGCGATTCAGTCCAATATACGTGTTTTYCTTTCTGCTTGATCTTGTTCTTAGGTGAATTCGAAACATGAGTCTGCGAATGTTTCGAGAAACTTTCTGATTGCACACACATGCAGATATGGGATTCTGGAGCCTTCTGGAAGGGCTTTTGCTGTTTGCAAATGCGTTGGCAATTCTAAACGAAGATCGATTTCTCGGGCGGAGAGGATGGACATTGGCAGAGATGTCAAGAGACAGAAGAAACACGCTGAAAGGGCAGGTAATAGGGCTCATCCATGCATGCCAATTCCTCCGACTTCCCCTCATTCTTTTCAACATCATCATCATCGTAATCAAGCTTTTCTCTGGTTGATTCATTACTTGTATATGTTTGTTTGCATGTTCTTGAATGACAGAAGAACGTAAATTTCATGTTTGCTTGTCTGTGTTATTTCTGCAAGCTTACCGATCAACTATCTTTTGCAAACACATACTCGTAGGAAGAATCATCCAGCATATTCAGTGACCCAAAAATTTCTTTGGTTAAAAGTKCATAATCTGATCTATAGTGTTTAGAGTAATCCAGAAAACTAAATGAGAGTATTATTCAAAACGGAGCAACTAAACTACATGTTTGGAACTGAAAATTCTTTGATATAACAAGTAGCAATTCACACAATGGTTTATAAACACTAGAAATCATTCTACTGGTATCATAACTTCATTGGTTCTGAGAGAAGGTAAAGTCCATGGTGGGTTGTATCTAGCCAACACAAAATCCCCAATCACCTTAACCCCATCTTTCTCCAGGCTCTGTTTTAGATTCTCCACCTTCTGCGCCACCACTCCCTCCGTCGCAATTCCACTGAATTTCACGACGGCGAGTTTCTTCTCCCCTTCCTCTCTAATCACAACGCTTTCGTCTGCCGGCTTAGGGGCTTCCTCTGCCTTCTTGTACTTGCTTGGCAGCACGAACTGCATCGTCACCGGCTTCCCTTCCCCACCACCGCCGCCCGTCACCACCGGCGCTGTCATCGGAATGGTCTCCGACTTGGTGATGACCGGTGCCGTCATGGCCACCTTCTCGGACTTTGTGTTCTGTGGCTCGCCGATGGCTCCGATGTATTTGGCGAGTAGAGTGAAGCCGCCGTCTCTGTTCCCCCTGAATTGGGAGGGATCGTAGGTGACTTGGGCCACCACCGATGGTTCGTATAGGCGGATTTCGTAGTCTGCGGTGGATTGAATCACCTCAAACTTGGGAGTTTCGACGCTGATCTTTCCGAAAACCGAACCCATTTCTTGGGAATTTTAGGTACTGCTAGTGATGGAAGTTTAGGGTTGCCGATTTATACATTGGGAAGAAAGAGGGTGGCTTGGTGAAGGGGTTGGAAAAGGAAAGTTCCGCCATGGAACCAATGGCGGAAGTTTGAGCACATTTTCGTGGCTTTTATTCATCCACGACGTCGTCTTCTTTGCTACGAATTGATCTCCAAGAGTTCCTTCGACCTTCAAAATTTTAGCTTTATTTATTATTATTATTTTAATACAACTGTTTGGAGATTAGATTCGAATTGTGAATAGAATTAATAGCTTAATCAGTTTGAGAATTTTATTTTCTAATTTCATATTTTATAAATATTTAGATTTTCAGTTGACATCAACATAGTTTACTGGTAAATATATTAATAGCATCATGACTAATAGAAAGTGTCTATTTTAGTTAGACAGCTCTAAAAAGTTGATTCTTTTCCTCGTTTCTTTCTTCAATTACGTGATATACATTCATCAAATATGATCCAACATGTTATGCCACTGGATTTGTGGTMTACTCTTCTTTTATATAATGATCCTATCTTGTATCGAAAGGTTTTTCGTAATATACACCATGTTGAGAAAAACCAGCCTCCTATGTATCGCGTCGAGAGATCTGAGCATTTAGCGACTAGATAGATTTATGGGATAGAGGGGAAATTCAATCGTCAAAATCAATTAAAAGTGCATAATGCACCTAATGGATGTTATACACATTCCGATTATTTTTTTATGAGAAATACACATTAGGGCAAATCAACAACAAAACTTAAAATGATTACATTTTTTAAAGTTAAATAACTAAATTAGATATTTTGAAAGTTTATGAATCAAATATTTTAAAAAATAATGGACTAAAATGAAATAATTTTGAGAGATTCAAATGAGATTTTAGAACTTTTCAAAAACAGTTTATTTACCATTTATTTCTCTTCTAATCTAGTTAACAACATTTTGAAAATACTCGTCAAATTTAGAAATTGAAGAAGAATATTCTGCTCTTAAAAATTGTATTTCTTTTTCTCAAAAAAGAAATAAATAATCGGCAAATTTAATTAAGTTGACTCGTCGTCTGCAGAAAAAACCCTAAATACCCAGGGGTAAAATTACACTCCTGTCCCTGTAGCACCTTATGTAATGCTTGCTTCATCGATCATCACTAATAAATGTCTTTCAGAAACAGTACTAGGGTTCGTTTTCTTGACGCCACCGTTCTTCGCCTTTCGTCTCTGCGGCCGCCCTCCGTCGCCGGCGACGGTTTCTCTCCTTGTAGACCCTCATAAGATATTTCTAGGTTGATTTATTTCTTCTACTCTGTATTTTACTGTTCTTTTGCCGTTTAATCTTCTGTTTTCCGGTAGCATCGATGATGAGGCAATCTTATTCGTTATCCTTGCACTTTGATTTACTGTGAAGAAACTCACGGGGAATATTGTTCCTGAGATGCTATTACTCCTTAATTTTGTAGATCAAACATTTTTGTTTTCTTTCTAATTTTATCTGGATCTATGATGCGCTTACAAATCTGCGTTATCTATCTGCAATTTCCTTTTTGGAATTGAAGATAAATGATAATATCTGAGATCTGTTTTCTTAATCGATCATCTGCTTCATTTTCTTCAACTTTGGCTGTTTGATCTGTTTGTCTCTCTGTTTTCATGCCTTTCTCACAGATTTTGGAATGTTTGTTTTTGTTTGGTTATTTGCTTTACTAATGCAGTCCTTGGATCAATGATGTTAATGGAAAACTGCGTTATCTATCTGCAAGTTCCTATCTGGAGTTGAAGATTATAGTGTTTTCTGAGATCCAACTGCATCGTTTTCATAGTATAGTTCTAGGATTGGTTTGATTTGCGAACATCAGTTTTCAACTTTTTGCTTGTTGATGGCTGATGGCTTTTGCCTGCAATTTGTTAGTGAAACTTAACTTTTCAGTCAGAACCTTTTCTCCTTCTGTTTCCTCCACCCACTTCTTCATCCACCATTGAGAAGCCATTCGAAGCTTGGCCCTGCTTTTTGATGGTTGATGGTGGTGATGGTTTTTGCTGCCATTTGTGATTGAAATTTTCGCAGTTGCTTATTTCTGTTTCTCTAGTTCCCATTTATTCATCAATTCCATAATTGTTTTTTCTTAATGTATATTGATTCTCTTTGGTTTGGTTAGACCATTGAGTATTTATGATAATTACACAAATTACTTGTATTGATAGTCCAATTCAAGAGAGTCAGAGAGAGTGTTCTAAATGAGTTAAAATTTGAACTTTAAAGATTTGATACGCAAATCACGAAACAATGGGGATGTTTCGGCAAAACTGTACAGTGCCTTTTGAAATTTAAGAAAAGGATGTTTGTCTAAAATATTCGAACTTTATATAATTCTTTTTTTATATTAACTAATTTTTATTGGACATAAACTTGGAAATAAAATTAAACTTATGCAGATCAAAATATATGTATCTTTTCCTCCCATACAACTCAAATATTACCATAATTTCACATCGCAGCGTACCCAAATTTAATATTGTCTTCATATTTGGTCTTTGTTGTCGTTGAATCCTTGACTTGCAGAAGATTGACAGTGGATTAAATGTAGTCGGTGGAGACATTCCACCAACTTTTGAACATAAAACATAAGCAGAGACTTCCAATTGTTGAAATTTTTGTATTGAAGATCGATTAATCTAATTTAAAAAAAAAAACAGATCAATCTATTTTATTCCAATCATTTAAAGCCTATTTTCCAAAATATCACATTTCTTATATTTTTTCCATTTAAATATTCTAAAAAATAAAGTTAGCACATTTAAAGAACAATTTTTAACCACTTAAGTATTTATAATAATATTTCTGTAAAGAA
>NW_019104524.1:519139-571336 GCF_001995035.1 Momordica charantia
TTTTTTCTTTCGAACCTTTTTCTAATAGTTTCTTGTATTCTTGAGCAGTCGGTGATCTAAACCATCTGATTTCTGCAACGATGTCCGGCGTAACCTGCTGTTTGCGATTCCCGGGACAGCTCAACTCAGATCTCCGAAAGCTTGCCGTCAATCTCATCCCATTTCCTCGTCTCCACTTCTTCATGGTGGGTTTCGCTCCCCTCACTTCCCGTGGATCTCAGCAATACAGAGCTTTGACCGTGCCTGAGCTCACTCAGCAAATGTGGGACGCCAAGAACATGATGTGTGCTGCTGATCCCCGACACGGCCGTTATCTTACTGCCTCGGCTATGTTCAGGGGTAAGATGAGCACCAAGGAGGTCGATGAGCAGATGATCAATGTCCAGAACAAGAACTCTTCCTACTTCGTTGAATGGATCCCCAACAATGTGAAATCCACCGTCTGTGACATTCCCCCAACTGGGTTGAAAATGGCATCGACGTTCATCGGTAATTCAACATCAATCCAGGAGATGTTCCGCCGAGTCAGTGAGCAGTTCACAGCTATGTTTAGGAGGAAGGCTTTCTTGCATTGGTACACAGGGGAGGGTATGGATGAGATGGAGTTTACTGAGGCCGAAAGCAATATGAATGATCTGGTGTCTGAGTATCAGCAATACCAAGATGCTACAGCTGATGAAGATGATTACTACGACGAAGATGAGGTTGAGGAACAGGAGGAATGAAGGGACGTATAGGGTGTTTGGACTTTCAATTGCCAGTCTCTGGCAAGGAAGTGGTTGGATTTTATTAGGCCTAAATGAATTCTCATAGCTGTAGAATGTAGTTTAGGCCATAATATCGTCAATTAAGATTTGCTTTCCCTTTTTGGTTCTTAATTGTGTCATCTGGATAATGGAACATGAAGAATATCAGTTACATATATGCGGTTGTGTAATTTGTTATCCTGCAAGTTTTCTCAGTTGAAAATATTTTCAGGTTTATGTTCTTCCTTTCACAGATTATTTGAAATTTACCCAACAAAAGGCAGCAAGTATATGGTATCTTCTTTCTTTTATATTGATCAATTCTGCAATTAACTCAATTCTTCTTTCTTCTGAACTTGGCCGAACCCATTAAAGTYACGGTGGATGTGGGCTTGTGAATGTGTAGTGTTTTAAGACTTTAAATCTAACACCGGAAGCTTGTTCGTAACTACATCTTCCATTGCTTCATCTGAGGTGACAGCACCAAGTACTTCATCTTTTAGGTAGTATGTTGTTTTCTGGAAAATCCCACTGGAACGATGGATGTGTTTGCCTTCTATTCAATTCAAAATGATTCAAAAATGGTTGTGATTTGGACAACTCCATAATGGGTGTCATTTGATGAGCACCCTTAATGATGTTACTTAAACAGGATTTGTTTGGTAGGTTGTATAATTGGGTCATTGATAAGCAACCCCTTTAAGCATAGGAGGAGGTCCAAATGAAGCTTTGCTATAGGAATTGTGGCTCAAAATTTTCTAAAATTAGATCAAACATTTTTTATCGAAGCATTTATGAACACAATTTGAAGTGAACAGAGGATTATCTTAAATCACAATGTTAACAAAAAAATCATCATGCTTTGTGTCGCTGAAAATGGTCTTTTAAATTAAATTTAGATCCTGCAGCAGATCTCAGGTAAAGCCGTAGTGGACCAATGTCAAACTGTAGGTACCATTATAAAGGCCAATCCATATCCACCAAAATGCTTCGATAAAAACATTGTAGAAGTAAAGTGTATGGTCTAGCGGTAAATCTGCAATCATTTAGCGGGAATTCGGCATGCATGTATTGAGAATTCTCAGCTTCATTTTACGAGAATAATGCAAAATGGACAGTTGAGTCGGTTGAATGAGGTTGAAAATATTAAATACATTTACCCTTTACTCCACATGAAGTACTTTCTATCAGAAATTCGTAAAAGGATTTCTTGCAGGGATGCCCTTGGTTTCCTTCAATTTTGTCATTAATTCTGCAAGCTTTATCGTGCCATCGTCTTCAATTGGTGGGTTTCATGTTGGGAGTTTTTGACTATTCAATCAGACCTGAAATCTCCTTTCCGTGGGATAAAGCAGTGCACAAATAAAATAGATAATGGGAGACAAAATAAAGAGATAAACAATGGCACACCATACTATATAGCAGGAGATTACAATGGGGATTTACAATCTCAAAGTGTTTTCTCGTTTTTTTTTTCTCTTTGAAAAATACTCTCATACTCTCAAAAGCCTAGTTGTCACTCCCTTTTCTCTCTAATTGCCACTCACTAATTGGTTACAAATAAAGGAGAAGACATCATTTGAATAGGAGAATCTTAGAGCTTTGCTGGCTACATGTCATATTCCTCCTTTTGTGCACCATAATTCTCACACAACCATGACCAATCTCAGAGCCCCGGTATAAAAAAAGAAAATATTCCATCAAATTCATTAAAAATAAAAAAGTTTGTTCAGTTTTATAGTAAGGGGCCCTTAAACTTCAAAAAAATGAGAAACTCTATCCTGTATATATTTCTTTTTACCCTCTGTGGCTTTGCGGACCATTGGCAAGGTTCTTTTGTCCTCAACCCAAGCTTCACTATGTGTGCGACTTAACTTACCTTGGCAATGCATGTCACCCCATACATGCATTTCAACTAATTTCCATCCTTTGGTTCTCGACAACATGATCAATCTCACTTATACATTGATCTAGTATTGAGATGAGTTCTGACCCTTTGCTAGGTCACAACAGGCTTATAACACTTTATTGTAGCTTATCAGGTTTCTATTGCTTATCAAGCCTTACCAGGCTATTAATTACAATGTTTAACGAGCTTTACCAAGCCATTCCAATACTTACCAAGCTCTACCGAGCCATTCTAATGCTTATCAAGCTCTACCATGCCATTATGATGCTTACTGAGCTCTATCCAAAACAAGTACAATGCTGACTGGGCAATCCCAGGAACCAATACTTTTAGGATGCCACCCTAAACCATGGCTCTTCACTTTATGTCATGGGTGTCTCAAACATCTGTCCATTTGAGCACTATCGTGGCATGGCGCGACTCTTGCACCTGTGCCAACTCACTTGTGCATACTGTGATGCAGCCCGACCCTATCTTACAACCTCCGACCCCATTGGACAAGGCGCAATACAGCACATCCGTGTCACTGAAAACCATCCTTGAGATTTTCATCTCCAAAAGAAGACACTCAAGACCTTAGTCAACACACTTATTTGCTCTCTTTATCTATTTCCTCGGTTCGAGCTTTGGAGCTTCAAACGGGTCTCCTAACAAGTTTCCAACTAAGTGGTCTTGATGATTAGGCTCCACAAATTTCTAACATTTCACACCTAATTATATTGAGATGTAAAGCCCGTCCTTATTTGGCATCAGGGCATAACTAGTCATAGATTTCAAGTCTATATGATAACTAAAAAAATCGTCAGCACTGCAGTGATCCATAGGTTAATAATAGAAATAAGATTGAGAAGTATAACCTAAAGAGGCCCATGTCGCTGAAATTTACCCAGAAAAGGTGGAAAAGTTTTCACACTTCAGTACAGGGCTATTAAGTAAGAAGGTGCCACCAACCGATTCGTGTTGCTTTGATTGCACCAACCGTAGTCCCATTTCTTTTTCTCATTAAATGCAGAACATATTTCTGGAGTTTGACCCAAATGGTGCAGGATTGGACAGCTATACTATCACCTGCTCACACGATTATCATTTAATGAATTGTACTATTGACAAGTTTTTTTATTTACAGTGGTTCAGTTCTCTACGTTGGCTTCGCAGGGATGTTGGCATCGAACAGTCGGAACTATTGTAATGTATAGTTGTTGATTTGGAGGTTAACTCGTTGATTTGGTATTTTATTTTGAAACTAAGTAGTCCCCACGCGGAGGACTTATTTTAGAAGGGTTAAGCATGTGAAGCAACACTCAATACCAGGTAAAACATTTACATGTGAACAAAACTTCTGACAGACAGAACCACCTTTTTTATGTCACAAAGGTCAAATTCAAGACAGATCAAAACATTTACATGTGAACAAAAAGTTACTGAAGGGACCACTAACCTTTCCATTGGGCATCCATTTACTGAAATTTTGTGGTCGAAGGATTTGGGGATACAATCCATCTCCAAATTCTTCCAATATTCCATGGAACAGATAAATAAGCGCAGCTAGTCTTTATAACATAGGACTTGAGAGCCTCTTTACATATGGAATCACTCGGTGGAAGCAAAGTAATGCAATACACCTAGTAATCAGATTATAAGGTAACGAGGGAAGTATATATGTGAACTTATTCAAGTAGTGCCTTTACATTTTATTCTTTCGAGACTCAAGTAGATAATCGTTTTTTTTTTTTTCTCTTTTTGTAGGTCATGAAAACCTTATACACAATGGCAGGCACATGAAACCGGCTTGGGTTTGGTAATCCTTTTGTGATATCAAGGTCATGCAAGAATCACCAACTTGCAGTCACAAAGAGATAAGAAAAGCTGGTAGCAAACCTTGATTCAGATTAATAGCGGTGTGAGGATGGGGTTGGAAAAGAAGACGTCGATGCTTTAAAAGCTCCACTAAATTCTTTCAGCACCAGCCGAGTTAACCTTTTATTTATACACCTGCAAACAGATGAACATTCATACTTTGGGCACAAGCAATGCATGATCACATTGACAGCTCCAGGGAGGTATGRCAACACTTTTAAATATTAATTGCAACACTAACTAGAAACATGCACTCAAATGTGATATATAAACAATAACTGTGTGGTCAGCACGGAATGATTTGTAAGGTAGAACTTTCTTCCAGCCACAGTTCAAGAAATCAGCTACTTAACTCAGAAGTTTGGCTCTCCAAAGCCAGTCAATTAGCACATCGAAATTTAAAGAATGGTCCATTCATTCGAAAGCTATTTGAAGTTTAGGGCACTTTCATTGTTATTCTCTCTTCAATTTATTGGGCCATTCATGCATGTTAGAGCAATAGCGATCATATGCACCTTGAATTAAGAACCCATTGGCCTGTTCCTCCATATACATGCTTGAGACATTAGCAATTTAGAAGTACCAATCAGTATAGTAAAATAGCCTGTGAATTATTTTCTGAYGCCCAACTTGAGATTATAGCTTATCCCAGAATTATGAGACAATTATGAGTCTCGGGCGATAAATATCTTTCATAATTCCTTGAACACCACCTGGTGAAGCAGCCCAAAAATAAAAATATATCATATACGGGCAACAACTTCCTTTAATCCTTTTATCTTATGATGGAGCATAAACCTTTTATTCATCATGGCGAATTAGTTTATACAGGAAGCAAAAAACTTGGACGTCTAAAACATAAAAACCTTATATTAAAAGGCCATTTCTATCAACATCATATACCGCAGTATTCTAGAAGAGTAAATCAGGCACAGTTCCTCTGATAGAGCCCTGTGATGCAGTTTGTTTAGATCTGGTAAACAGACAATCATTCAAAATTTGCGTTTCATCCTGCTAAAGCYGTCTCAAAATTGAAGTACAACTTGTAAAATTGAATTAGGATCAATAAGTTAATCATGGTTTATAATCGATCGTGAGACATCTCCAATGCCTTTCCTTGTCATTATTTGTTCTTCAAATGCACTTTAAACCTAGACACAACAACGATCTTCTCGGGTCTATATTGATCATGGAGTTGATTTGCATTCTTTCTCCTTCAGCAAGTTTCATCCAAACTTCAATTTTCAGATCATGAAGCCGTTTCGATTGCTTAAGCAATTAGATGACCTACTTTATGCCAAACAGAATTGACATGGTTCCTAATTTTCGGATACAAGTAACATATAGCCTGTATTTGCCAAATACACGATTGTGAATAAAGGCTACGTGTCCATTCCAAACATCGATTAAKAGTAACAATGCACTTCTTAATGCATTTGAAAATTTCATCCGTGGAGGATGCCATATACGATTTCACAAGACTAGTAACACGATTCCATACTAACTAAGAGCGCAAAGTTGAACTATGTAAAATTTTCGAAAATTTCGCGAACTTTCTAACCTCTAACAAACTTTGAGCTTCTGAGCCAATAACACGATTGTTTCTTCAAACTCCGTCTCATCGCTTGGTTTAGAGACTGGCTCTCCATCTTTGCGCTCGTCTCAGCTCCTACTCCTCGCACATGTAACGTTGAATAGCATCATCGTGGAAAAGCAAGTCTACCGCGCGAGTAGCAGAGGATAGGAGAAGGAGATGAGCTTCAGGATATGGAAAATTGGAGCGGCGACCTGGTTMTCCGTGCAGGGCCGATGATGGTGGTCCTTTCCTGGCGGCGGCGAGAGCGAATGGATTGCTACCTCTCTGGATTTTCCCGCCATTAAGTAAACAAATTTATTAAATTTGCAAGTGACAAATAATTAATTCATATGTTGAGCTTTTTTCTTAATTTTAAGTTTTTATAAGGGAAAGATTAAGTTAACCTGTAAAAAAAAGTTAACATGTAAAACAAATATTAAATTAGAAAATTGAATATATTAGGCAAATTAAGTTGGTTTGGTCAACTTGAACCATACTTATTATTTAATTTAATTGTACAGAATATAAAATAAAAGATAGTCAATCAATTCAATTTTAAGGTTTGAATTAATTCCTTATAGATCATTTGGACCAATAAACTATCCATCATAGATTAGTAAATAAATTTAGTTAGCATGACAACAAAATGAAAGAATAATTAAATAAAAGATTTATAACTCTAACTTGGTGTAAATTACTGGGGCAAATTTATATAAAATAATTAAATATTTATTTTATAAAATAATTTTAGAAATTAGAAATTCCTAGAATGAAACAACGGTGGCGGGAAAGGGAGAGAGGGCGGGTCCAAATAACCGCCAACGCACGCTACCCGCAAAAATTTCAAAATCTCCCGCGTTTTCCATTTTCTCTTAAAATCATCAGTTTCTTTCCCTCCACTTTGGATCTTATGTAGTTTCTCAATTCATTTTGCCTCCGTTTCCTATCACCGATTTCTCTCTTTCTTTCTCCGCTTATCGAATCTGCATCTGAAACCCTCAATCTTCCTACTCCTTTCGCGGCTCCGTTGCCTATTCTCCCGCCGGCGAGAATGGGGAAGCAAACCAAAGCTAGAAAATCCGAGAATGTTAGCAAAGGGAAAGTAACCCCTGTTCAGGTCGCCTTCATTGTGGATCGGTATCTCTCCGACAACAATTACTCAGAAACCCGCTCTGTTTTTAGAGTCGAGGCTTCATCACTTATTGCGAAATCTCCGATTCAAGAGGTACCTATTTTGATTAGTTGAAGATCTGAGTGTTTTTTTTGTTCTCTTTTTAAATTCTATTAGTTAGGGTTTGTTTTTTTAATCATGGGGTTTCATTCTGCCCGTTTGCAGGCTCCGAAGAGCTTACTGACCTTAGGGGCTATGTTGAATGAGTATATCTGTTTGAAAGAGCAAAAGGTAATTCTGGACCAGGAAAGAGTTCATTTGGAGCAAGAGAAGGTTCGCGTTCAGACTCTTCTACAGGGTATGCAAAATGTCATGAGTACTTATAATGCCAGCGGAAGGTCCCCAATGCCTTCGATTTCAGCTGCTCCAGTTAAAGTGGCTGCTGTTGCTCAATCTGATCCATCCGAATCTCCTGCAGGTACCGTTTTAAATCTTCTTGGTTTCATAAACAGATGTGTTTTCTTGAGAAATTGGAATATCTATTGGAAAAACTACCAGGGTTAGATCTCAAATTTGAATATCTAAGATTTTATGAGTTCCCCTCTTAGAATGGCCTTTTCAATTGCTATAGTACTCCGAACTCATTAGGCATAAAATTCTGCATATAGTCATAGACTATTGGCAAAAGTAAAAATCTAGTTCGGGGGATCTGCCTCAACTTTTCACTTTCCTTTTGGAGACCTGGAGGAGTGGGTTTCTCTACAATTTTTCTTAGTCGTCAAGATTGAGTTGCTAAGCAGTATTTTTAATTATCTGTGGGAGTTTCCTGGTGAATTATATACCCAGGTGAACATTCTAAGAACATTATAGAAAACTTCCCCTCTCTTATTACAGCAAACTTGAGAGCTGCATTTGGTTAGGCTAGTGTAAGTTTGACACATTTTTGTGAATGATAATGAGATCAACTGCTATCAGGTTGCCCCATGAACATTACACAACCTGTTCATCCAGAAATCACACCTCCAAACACAAATGGGGGGCCTCAAAGTTTCTCTACACCCGTAATTAATGACTTGGAAGCAAATAAGAGAAAGAGCTCCAAGACTTCAATTAGTGCTCCTCCGGCTGCTAAGAGATCTCGAAATAAATCATCTTCCAGGAAGCCAGCAAGCAAAGGCAAGATTTTCTCTACAAATTGTTTATGCTCGTATATGATTGAGGTGCATCTATTTTTAACCATATCTAATATAATTTATGCCCATTACAGATACGGATGCACTTTCCCAATCTGCGGAAGTTGGCAATGTTCAATCAACGGTTCAGCATTCTAATGAAATTCAGTCATCGTCTCCTAGTTGCCCGCCCAATGAGTCTGTGGTTCAAGGATCGAGTGTTGTTAAATGTTTGTTCAACCAGCCATCATTCTCTATTCCAACTAACTCTTCTGGTCCAAAAACTCCCCCACGTGCGAATTCCTGTCAAAGTGACAAGTCTACATCTCCACATGAGATTTCTTCAGCTGCTGATTGCAGTAACAACAATACTCCGCAAGACGTTAGTCCGACTTGCTGTACTGTAATTTCATCAAAAAGAGTGACAATCAGTCCTTACAAGCAAGTTGCATACTATTCTGTGGAGAGGAACCATAGCATTTTATCTCCTTCCCCCGTCAAGACAAACGCTAAAAGGCAGGGTAAGAGGGATCACGTGAAAGGGCGGTTAGATTTTGATGTTTCAGACGTGCCCATGAGCTCAGATAAAGGGATTGACAACGAAATTTATTTATCCGAATCTGAAAAGCAATTGGATATCTTTGACATCGATTTGCCCTCTCTAGATGTTTTTGGAGAAGATTTCTCTTTCACTGAAATGTTGGCTGATTTGGATATGGACTGTGAAGTAATTGGTTGTTCATCCGTCCCAACCTTGGGCGTTTCTACAGACACTTTTTCTGGGTAATTTTCTGCTCATCACACTGCATTTCCCATGAACTATTGTTCATCTCTTAATCTGATGTTCTGTTATATTCTCTTTTCCCAGGTCATCTCATGAATCAATGGACTGTAACGTGGGGACTAATCAGATGATGTCGGAATTTTCATCAACCGTGACACAAATTTTGTCCGGAAAGGAGACAAATACAGAAGGTAGTGTAGCTCATCTTCATCTTCTACACCAGTTGAAGTTCCATCGACCAAATTTATAAGTTTATGGGAAAATTTTACTAATGCAGGCGTAGATTCTTTGACCGCAGTGAAGTCCATGACAAAATGCATAAGAATTTTAAGCCCAGGTAAAACCATATGCAGCTTTTGCTCGTGCATTATATGGTGATAGTTAAATTGTGCGTTGTTAAATCTTCACTTTTTTTATATTTCAGCCAAAAAATTGTAGTTCCCGGATCTGTAAATCAAACGAGTTCTGCTGCTGCTGCTAGAAATTGACTGGAGATGACTGAGGCTGACAAGATGCTCTTAACTTAAGGAAATAACCATATTTTCACTTCCAGAAAGTTGGTATGGTAAGATTAAATTACCATTCATCTGTAGTATTCAAGTCAAATTTTCTGAATTAGTACCACCACTAGGCACCTTTCCCCACCAAACCACCCCCCCTGCCCCTTTTGATGCTGGAAATAGTACTGATGCAACCATTTGTATATGCAAGAGTAATTTTCTCATGCTTACCTTTTATGTTCTGAAACATGAGATGTAAATTTCCAGATGGAACCTCTTGGTGAAATTCTAGTAAATGCAGTACATATGTTAGGACATCTCTTCTGTATTTCTATTTATCACCAGACAAGATAGCCATGGATTTGGGAATTCCCCATTGTAGAACATAAACCCGTCTGTAAAGATAGATTAATGGGTCAAAAACTATTACAGCTCTAAAATAACCCTTTTTGTCTGTAGAATTAGAAAACAATGTACAATTTTATTATCAATTTGAAGATTGACTGGGTTATTATTGATATGAATTTTACATGTGGCCGTTTTTTTTTTTTTTTTTTTTAAAAAAGCAACCTAAAAGAAAGTGACGTGTGTATGAATCTCTGTGAAATGATATTGAAAGCATATAATAGTGAAATGTTTCATTTTCCACCATCATCTGAAAATCCCATGCCGTCTAATGTATAACAGGTCAAATCTTTGCCTTAACCAATTTTGTTTTTCCCTTTTCTTTATTTGTGAGAATTCTTCCTCCCTAATTTACGAATGCAATTTGTCATCACCGGTTGCCCACCTAAGAATGAAATCATCCAATTTTTCCAGTCAACTATAATTTTTTATAGTTTAAAGTTTGCAGGTTGAGTCTTGTTTTCCTTAAAATATTGAACAGTTGTATTTAATAATTCCATAAGTTAAATGCATCTGGAGCCATATAAAATTCATCATTAGAAAAGGTATCTTTTGACTTTATGAGATTTAGTGTATCGTGATTGGTTATTGTTCGATATCTGTATATATTGATTAGCTAGGAAATAATCAATCAAGCTTTTTCTATCATTTTCTCTTCTCCAAATTCAATATTCATCTCTCTAGTTATAAATTAACTTTTATATAAAATAAATTACAAACGAACGTTTGCAAATATATTTTTTGAAATTTATTCCTACATTTTAAAGGTAAACTACATCAATTTTAACATAAAGTATACAAATTCAAAATTTTAAACTTTTTATAGATAAACTTGTTAAATAATAATGTCACCTACGTGGCACTAATTGGTAAAGCTTAAGTAGATTGGGATAAAAGAAAAACAAACGTAAATATTACGTTATTCTCCCACAAGGGTATTTGGAGATGCATTTTTTTTTTGTTTGTTCTTTTTCATCCTTGTAACATTTGTGGGGCTAATTTTTGTTGTATGCCAATGACATTGAACTTAATTGGAAGGAAAAGGATTTTGCATTAAATTTCAATTACATTTAAGGTCAACATGATTGAAAAATTGTTCTTTAGTGTTTGATAAAACAACTTCTATATGAAAGTCTAGTTCGTAGGTTAGAGAAAAAGTTGTGGTGGTTATAAAGCTCCTAATACAAGAATTCCTAATGTGTTGTGATGTTATTTTTAGACCCTACTTTGATTGTGAAACTCTTTAATAAATATTAATTTTGTTTTAAATCTCTGAAAAGGAAAATGTTTTCTTTTTGAAGCAGTTATTCAACAACTTATCATTTTCGATTGAGGAGGTGTAAATAAAAATGAAGTTGAGGTCAAAAACCAATCCCCACAATTCCTTTTCAAATTTTATTCACAATTAAAGAACATTTATCRGAGATTATAACATTTAAAAGAAAATATTTCACCACCTTTATGACTGACCGATGATTATTAGAGATTCCAATTTCATACAGGCGAGTTGCAGCCTACAACAACATGTGAGAACGAGAATTCAAATTCGAGTTAAATTAGATTTAGGTGAGCTCTTTTCCATTGCTCCACGAGTGCCTTAAAACAAATATATATAAGAAAGTGGTTTAAAAAAATGAAAAGAAAAAGAAAGAAAAAACATAAAGAAATTGACTCCCTCGACAACTTGCCAAATTTCTTTTTTTAATGGCCAAAATATATTAGCCACTTGGAATTTAACCGGGTATGTAATCTTAGATTATAATTTTAGGTTCTCGTTACTTACGACCTTCATTGGTTGACAATTTCTTAAATTACGATATAAGCCCACATTGTTATATTAATAATCATAAATAAACATATATTAAAAATATATTAAATTAATAAATAAATTACAAATTCAGTCCATGAAATTTCAAAGTTACCAATTTAGTCCTTGTGTAACTTTTCAATAAGTCCTTAAACTTTCTAAGATTGTTTATCTAGTTCTTAAAAATTTTCTAATAAATTCTTAAATCTCCAATATTGCGTCAAACATATATATATTTTTAATATAATATGTAGGATTGAAATTTAAACTCATGACCATTTTAGTCAGAAATGGGTGTCTTAATATCAGTTGAACTATGTTCAAGTTAGATAATGTTGTGTCAGATAGGTTCTTTTTTTAACGATATGATGCTTACTAATCAATTAAATATAATTCRATAAATAAAATTACTATTTTCTTGAAGTCAGAATCTGAAATCCTCCCATCCCTCATTTGTCCCCCATTTGTTGAACTAAAAAGAATAACATATAACCCATGGACTTTAGAATTTAAAGCACTAAGAAAAACAAGAATTACGAAATGAGTTGATTTTGTGCAAGTTTAGTGGTATAAGGGTTAATATGACGTAATTAACTTCATATAATGGAAAACTTATTAAACAGAAATTTTAAAATTCAAAGATTTTCTTTAAAAAAAAAAAAAGAAGGGAAACTTTATTGAAGGACTATAAATTCATAATTTAATTTTTATTTTACACTATTTTTATCCTTGTATGGCTTTTGTTTGTACTKATCTATATATTTTCAAAACGTCTATTTTAGCCTTCTCTAATTTTAATATTGGTTCATTTTAGTTTATATACTTTTGAAAAGTCTATTTTTATCTCCGTACTTGTATAATTTTATTTTTCTTTTTATCTCATATAAATAATTTTAACACGACACTTCATTCCATAAAATTTTTTGAAAATTAGTCATAAATTTGTATTAAAACGTTTTTATTATAAATCAAATTTGTATTAAAATTTTATAAATAAAGACAAAAAAATTACTTTTTAAAAATAGAGATACGAACCTTTCGAAAGTTCACATACTAAAATAGACAAAAATTAGTATAGAAATTAAAATGAAATAATGAGATAGGTGTCGAATAGTATTTAAACTATTAAAAAAAGGAAGGAAAAAAAAGACACACAAAACATCCCACATCCACGAAGGTTCTCCAAGGTGGGAACTTGAACAGAAAAGAGGGCCACCTCAGCTGATCACCAGCCCCGCACCAAGACCAAATACACGGCTTGGTTAGCCGTCAACGAAAAAATGCAGCAAATGAAAGAAATAATTGGTGTATTAAAAATAAATTTGACTTTAWAGAGTTGTTAAAACAACGTGTGCGTGTGTCCCTTTAATATAGTTTTAACGCGTGATTTCGATGTAAACGTAATTCTCTCTGGACCATAATAAAAATCAAATACTGTCTAAATAAGAGATCATGAATTTGAATCCACTGCTTCATTCATTGTATTAAAAAAAAAGACACAAATAGGAGTAGAGGTCGCCGATGACCGGTAGCTCCCTTGGAAAGCAAGCCGGCCGTGGGTGTCCCTCTCACATTAATCACATTATATTGTTTGCGTTTGCTATATATAGGCCACCCTCGTCTCCTTGTTTCTCTCAGACTCAAACCCAGAGCCTTCTCTCAAGCTCATCCTCTTCTTTGAGTTTCTATAAATAATACCAACGAAAACAAAACCAAACCCCCTCTCTATTACTCCATTAATTAATTAGTTCTCTCTCTCATGGCTTTCTCCAACAAATTCGCCGCCCTTCTCTTCGTCTCCTCCCTCTTCCTCTCCGCAGCCGTTGGGGAGCTTGTCTGCGAGGAATTGTCGGTGGATGTTTGTGCGTTTTCCATCGCTTCATCAGGGAAGAGGTGTTTGTTGGAGACCTCTGAGAACAAAGATGGCAAGTTTGAATACCAATGCAGAACCTCCGAGGTTATGGTCGAATGGATGGCCGAGTACATAGAGTCCGACCACTGCATCAACGCCTGCGGCCTCGACCGCAACTCCGTCGGTATCGCCTCCGACGCCCTCCTCGAGCCCCACTTCACCGCCAAGCTCTGCTCCCCTCCTTGCTACCAGAAATGCCCCAACATCGTCGACCTTTACTTCAACATGGCTGCAGGAGAGGGTAATCCGCTCCCCCTAACACAAAACTTTACCTTCTAACTCTTTACACATATGTAACATAAATCTCTTAAAAGGGAAAATTTAGATCTGCGTCAATATACATTGGTTATATTATATTATGTTGTAACTAGTGAAATTTGTGAAACTAAAATATGTGTTATCGTTGGTGATTTAATTTTGCAGGGGTATTCTTGCCGGACCTTTGCGAGAGACAGCGCACGAGCCCCCACCGTGCCATGGCGGAGCTGTTGAGCTCGGGCGCGGCCGCGGGTCCCATGTCATCGGAGGCTGCCACCGGAATCTTGCCCACAGCTGAAGCCCCAGCTCCTATGTGAAGATCATGAGAAGTTGATTAATTTTGTTATTTAATTTGGTTGGACGTTTTCTTTATTATTATGGTTATTTTCCTTGCACAGCTGTGAGGGGACGAAATAAATTAGAATAGTAATGGCTGTAAGGAAAAAAAATATTTGAGTGATTTTCTTCGAATTTCACTTTTGTTTTGATTTCTTCATCATACCTATACGGTATACGTCCGTCCTCTTTTTTCTTTTCAATATTCCCACACAGTGAGATGATGTATACTTTTGGAGTAATAAAACTTTGTTATTTTTATTAAATTATTCTTTGCTTCTTCAAATTCTTATTCTCATGCATATTTCCTATTCTCATGCATATTAAATTTTAAATCCATAAACCTCAAGACAAGAAGGGTAAAACACATTTTAAAAGAATTATCATATTATATAATATTATTACACCTAAAAACTATGAACTTGTTATGTAACGCCTTATATATTTTTAAAACGCATTTATTAAAAAAATTTTGGGATGGCTTAAAAAGAGATTTACAGAACATATTTTCTTGTCAAACAAGTTAGGTGATTTGTGAAAATTAATTAATTAATTAAGCCTTATATGGATTTTGTATTAATGGTCAATGTCATTGGCCAATTCCAAGTGACGCGGATGGATTTTTTGACTGCTTCTCAATCTCCGAGAGTTGTTACATATATAAATCAATCAATTCCTTTTTTTTTGTATTCTTCTTTTTTATCTAGAATTAAAAAGAAAAAGACCTTCTAGAACTTCGAAGAGATAAAAAGATAGATTTAAATCGTCTCATTGGTTTTTTAAAACAACTCTCTGACATTTGACAAAGTTTTAAACTGTCAACTTTATTCACAAATTTTAAAAGAATAACTATTTTAAATCTAAACTTTCAATAGGATTTCAAAAAGCAAATATTTGTGATACTAAATTAATACCCACATAATGTATTATCTAAAATATGATATTAAAAGTTTAGATACCAAAATAGACTAAATATAAAAATTTAGAAACATCTAAAATTGATACTAAATTATATGAAAATATCGTATCAAGCTAGTGTCGAATAAAAATACAACACTAAATTATATAATTTGCTATATGATTCAATTCCATTTGCAATTGAGAGATTGGCCATTTAAAAAAAAAAAAAAAAGAAAAAGACTGGGCCATCATATGGGGTTGGTAAATTGGGAGGTCCAAGCCCATGAGGAAACGTGGGATCGAATTTGAATTTCTTATGCTTGCCATAACCTATATATATTCTAGATATTGGTGACTATGAAGGTTTAAATCTCACCTCCAAAGTAATTTTTTTTTCATTTGTAGGATTAGAGGGGCACTAAATGTTAAAAAAAAAAAACGGGTTTGAGGGAAACTTGTGAAAATTGTAAAAAAGTACTAGGAATTTGTTAAAGTAGCAAAATTGTCTACTTTTGCAAAAATATAAAATTTAGAAGCCCAGCTAATGCATAAGGAAGTATAAGTCCATTATATCATTAATCAGCACGAAACTCAAATAGGAGCCCAAATAATTATATAGTAATTTAATATACATTTTCTTTTAAGTACACCATTGATATACCTGATCATTATGAGTGTTGTTAATACACTTGATGTGAATGTCGATATCAATAATATACTTGATATATTATTTCTCTTCATTGAAATGTGTTGTGTTATTTATAAATTTTAGATGACATGTATGTATTTGGTAACTTAAGTGTCTGTCCTGGTATTAATGCTTATATGTCATTGATATACTTGATTTGTTATAGCATTGAAAGAATCAATAATATTAATACAGCTAATTATGAGTGTTGATATACCATTAATATMTCTAAAAATATGGAAGGGTAAAACCACAATAATTATAAAATAAATAAATAAATAAATCAGATTTGAAATATTTTGTGTTATACAAAATTCAAAAGCTATTTCTATATTTCTAAATGTGAAAAATACTTCCGTATTCATTACAAATTCTAAAAAATTACCAAAAGAGGCCATCATGGGTAGCTTTATTTTTAAGTTTATTATTATTTTTAAATATGTGACTTTTCTATTAATTTTATTTTTGTTTGAGTAAGGATGAAGACTCAAACTTACAACCTTTCGATCAGAAGATCAACATCTTAACCAGTTGAATTAGGTTCAGGTTGACGTTGTCCTTATTTATTAGCTACAATTTTTTTTCCATATTCAGGTTGTAAAATTGCTGGTGTATGTTTTCAACCATACCCAATAATTTATTCACAGCTTGGGCTTCAGGTTATTAGTGTGGTCCACACTCGGTCAACTTCTTTCTTTCTTGACAACCCAATAGACAATAAGAATAGAATAAACCACCCCTTATTTCGAGAAAAAAGGAAAAAAATAAAAAAATAAAAACAAGAATAAAGAATAAAGAAATTTCTCTCCCCGTCGCGTGCACACGACGTTTGAAGAAAATATGGGCCACCTTTGTTTTGGGCCCTGCGGCATACGCGGCCCACTGATTTCAGTTATATTATTTTTCTCTCCATTAAAAAAAGGTTACGCACAAATTAAATCTTTTAAAAAATATAATAGTAAGAATATATATATTTATTTTTAAGTTAAAAAACACATTTCATCAATGTACTCACTGAAGTAACAATTTAATCTTTRAACTTCAGTTTGTAACGATTTAGTCTTTGTAATTTAACTTGTAATACTTTAATTCCTATTGTAAAAATTTTTATTAAAATTAAGTGTCAAATTTTATCATATAACAATTTAATCTTTCTAATTCATAAACATATTTGGTCCTTCTTTAGTTTATCAATATATACATGCAAGAAACTTAACAAACAAAAAAATTTACGATAAGGACTAAATCGTTACCAACTTTAAATTATCAAGACTAAATTGTTACATATTAAAGTTAAATGACTAAATTGTTACCAATTTGAAAGAATAGAGACTGAATCATTATAAACTAAAATTCAAGGACTAAATTGTTAATTTAACAAAAGTACATGGACTAAAAGTATTTTTTAAAATTTTTTTAATTGACAGTCAGAACTTTATTCCCCTATATTACGCCAGTGCCTATATTATAATCACAAATCCTATTATATTTTTTATAATAATATAATATTTTTCGCTTTAATATATCTTGATAATTTTACCTTTAAAATTACTCAAAGTAATAATAATAATAATTTTACTTTTATAAGCTAAACAAAAGCTTTATTCTCATATAATTTTTTTGGATGATTATTCACATCTATGATAATCATGGTCAACTCGAACAYAGTTAAATTAGTTAAGATATCTATCTCTAATAAAAAAATGGAGAATTCGAATTTTAATCCCACATATTGTACTAAAGAAAAGTATTATACGAGTCTTCTTTCAAGTTGTCAAGTAGTCATTCACACAGTCTATTCTCAYTTTGTTTGCTTTCAATTTTTATTTTTTAAAATACATAATTTGACCGAGTCTAACTAAAGATCACATAGTGTAATAGTTGACACCAACTTTTCTTTATTGCTTTCTTAATAAATCTCTCATCAAACAAAAATCTATTCAATTTTCCCTCAACATTTTTAAACTTTTAATCATGGATAATACAGTTTCTTTTTTAATAGAAAAACATAACTTAAACAAAATTAATAACGGGATAAAGTCTTTGAGACTCTACTACCACAATTAAAAACACACATCCCACTCTTTGCTCAACTGGAGATCCGAACTTCTTCGTGCTCACTCACAATATGATCAAAGGAAATAATTTGACCTTCTACTATTAGAGTTTCTATGTAAAGCCCTCAAAGGTCAATATCCTATTTCCTCAATAATCGAATCGCTTCAAGTGAATAACTAACATTATTAACATAAAAAACTCATCATTTTTTATTGCCATCTAAGAATTCCTCCACAAATTTTTATTTGACTATATACTTTTTTTTTTTAAACCGGATTCAAGTCTCCAATCATTTAGTTGATAATATATATTTAATGAATTAAGCTATGTTCAAGTTAATTATTCGTTAAGACAAAGAGTCYCTTGTCTCTTCGTTCTCCATGATGGGATATGATATTATACTCCTTTTATAATTTTGTTATTAGGACACGTGGCAGCATCACTGTGGAGTGTGGTGTCTGATCGTGAATCGGCAGGGACCGAGTCAATGTATGATTGACGGAATCAAATAAAGAGAAAAAGGAGTTTTGGTAAGGCCGCAAAGCAGAGAAGAATTGCCTTTGCTTTGCCTTCGCCTTCGCCTTCGCCTTTGTCTTCGGGTTGGGTTACAAAATTAAATAAAAATAAATAATACACACAGCCTTTGTTACTTTCCACATCGAAATTGCAGCTTCCTCATTAAGTTATCCATTTTCTCAACTTTAATTGATTATATAACTTCGTTCCAAAAAAGAGAGAGAGAGAGAGAGAGAGAAAAAATGTTGTAATGTAATGAACATTGAACTAACACATAATTATTCGTACAATATAGTTTAACAATAAAGACCGGATGAGGATAATTTGATAGCGACAAAAAAAACAAACAAAATTAAGAAATTCGTAAGGAGTCAMTTTCTGATCCATTCCTCACTATCAACATGTTTGATGAAATTGAAAATGCAAGGGTTTGCACTTTGCACCGAAGAATGTCATCAAACGTATCGAATCAACTGAGAATATAGATTCTAGTGTAAATGTGTAGTGTATGTAGCTAACAGATCTTCCAGAACCTTTTTCTTTTTCTTTTTCTCTTTTCAAATTTTTTTTTTTGTTGGTAAGTGGTAATTTGTGATTCCCCCGCACCCCCACCTCGTTTCTTTTTCTTCCCAGTAATTTCCTCTGTATTCTCTGGCGACCCATTGCACGTTTGTGTTCTTCTTTGCAACATAGCACAGACCTGTGTCTGCCGGACCATTGTTTTCCCTCTTTACCAAATCCCCTTTCTCTTTCTCTAACAGAACCATGAATTGTGTTGTAACTTCCTCTTCGTTCTTTAAAGTTGTATCAATTCTATATTGCAAAAGCTTTAACCAATGGAGTTGAAAGGTTACCGAATCCAATAYCCACTTCTTTAAATGCCCAATTTCTTCGTAAATTGCGAAGAGTTTCAGCTTCTGGGTTGTGAGAATGCCGACTCCTGAAGTGTCCCAGTCCGACATTGATTTGGAGCAGGGGAATCATCGCCGGTCCGTCAGCGGTAGTGACGTGAGCGCCGATTGTAGCGTCTACTTCTCCGACGCCGACGAGGGTTCGTGCTATTCTCAGTTCTTTTCGACCAACGGTGGTTCCTACGATGAGTATAGGTTTGCTTTCGTCGCTCAGCCGGAGGTTGGGGTCGTTTCGGATTCCCGGCGAGTTTCATCGGTTTCCGATCGTTCGGTGGAGGTTGAGAATGAAAATGGGATTACTGAAATTAAGGTGCATTTGGCTAAAGTAGAGAGAGATTGCAGGATTTGTCATTTGGGTTTGGAGAGTAATAGCCAGGAGTCTGGAATCCCAATCGAATTGGGCTGTTCATGCAAGGATGATTTGGCTGCTGCTCACAAGCATTGTGCTGAAACCTGGTTTAAAATCAGAGGAAATAAGTGAGTCTAATCCCTGTTTTCATTAGTAAGTTTGATGATTTTTCCATGGACTCTGATCGTTTTTCACTCATGTTATGCCTTGATAGTTCTTTGAGTTCTTATTTTCTTGCTGCTGTACTTTGGTCTGTTCTTGTGATAATCATCTTCTGTCTGCGATATCCTCATGGGTTGGACTATTCAGAAATTTGAATGGAAGAGAGATGAATTTGGTAACCTTGACCTCTTTTAAGCTTTAAGGCAAATTCCTTAGCGTAATGAGCTTTTGAGGTTGCAGACTTAAGGATGCTTACTTAGAGGGAAACCTTAGATGTACAAAAAGAAATAAGAGTAAAGCATAAGAAAGAGCATATATATATCTCCAAGCAAGTTACACTTATTATTCCTTCTTCCTTGTCCCTTTTCTGAGAATCTCTCTCTCTGCCCTCCCAAAAGTGGATAGTCCATTGCTATTCTGGTCCATAATTCAGTTGAAGTGGGGAAAGGTTATAAATCTCTCAGCTGATCACTTTAAGATATCTAGTTTTCTGTGTTCATATGCCTAATTTGCAGTTTACCCAACTTGTTTGGTCACAATTATCTCTTATTCTCATGAACCAACATATCCAAATGGCAGTACTTCTTGTGCTACCCAGCTGTTGTTTCCATCTAGTAAGCATATTGAACATGGAACTTTGTTTCAGTACACTTCTAATGGATGGAATCATCAAATTTATTTCTCATCAAGCTGATTCATACCCTTGATCTAACTCTCCTTACTGTTGCAATTGTATTTCTTCCAATTAGCTTGACTTGATCCAAATCCAATTAACTCGTTGAAGTTTCTCTGCACTGAGCTGCTCTATAACCTTAATTCTGTCAATAACCTTAATTCTGTCATACTTATTAGATTCTGAGAAAATAATGTTTTGGTGTCTGTCGAATTACGTATATTTGGTGTTATATATGTAGTATAGCCAAAGAAAGCTATGCATGTATCAGTAAAGCTGTAAAAATGCAAGGATGAGGTTATGCACTTGTTGTGGAAGCAAGATGATCAATACTTCACTTGATCTTAAGATTACTTTTCAATATCAATAATGAATAGAATATGTCAACTTGATCTTAAGGGTGGTTGGTTTGTTAATCACTGAGAAATGAACAGTAGATCTGTTCTTGGACTTGGCTCTACATTTCATCGATAAATGTCTTGACTCGACTCAGCAAAAGGTYCCTAAGTATCGTTCCTTGACATATATTCTGAACTTGGGAGATTGTACAATCTTCAATCAATTGCTTATTAGGAGTTCGAATCAAAATAGATTTACACGTTGTGCTTGTTGTGTTGATCTTTCTTTAATTTCTGGTTGATGTTTGAGGATGGAACAGGGCATTTTGCATATTTGTTCCTTTGGCTACTTTATTTATTCCTAATCCTCTTGAATCTTATTAGGACGTGTGAGATATGTCATTCCATTGCACGAAACATTCTCGGACCACATGAGGTTGAGTTGACAGAGCAATCTACTGAATCCAACAACGCGTCCTCGACAGCTGCAGTTGCTGCATCAATTCCTTCATCAGACAGCCAAAGCTTCTGGCGTGGCCACCGGTTTCTGAATTTTCTTCTTGCTTGTATGGTATTTGCTTTCGTTATATCATGGCTATTCCACTTCAACGTGCCTTCATAGACATATCCTCCAAAAGAGAGTAATATCATAATATCGAAACAGGGAAATCCGACCAACGAGCTTGCAGATTTTGCTGCTGCAAAAGACTCCAGAGAGTTGCCTACAGAGTGTCCATAACTTCATATCAATTATCATCTCACACACATGTACCTATCCCAACATTCCCCTCAAAAAGTATTTCCCCTTCACTTCCAGTTCCATTCCATTCAATTCCAAGTTATRTAGGAATTCAGTTCAGTCAAGAACATTGATGATTCTGAGTATTCCAATGAGTAATAGTATTATGTTTCTTTATTCTTATTCTGGGTTTTCAATATTTTTCCTCTGAATGATATCTTGCGAAAGTATTTGGTTGGTGAGCGTTGATTATGTCAATTAATCGAGGTCCCATTTTCACAGTAAAAGAAGTCATTCAAAATGATAAAGTGACCAATCTCCATTTGTTTTTACCTTGGAATTTAAGAGGTTTTTCTTCGTCTCCATAAATGAAGAGCAGGCAATTCTCCAGTGGACCAGAACAGAAACAAGTGTCCTGGTGTTGGGGAAGACGAGGCGTACATGTAAATGGGACCTCTCTGTTGTCAAGTGCAAACAAGAATCTGTCAGGAAAACTCATCAAACAGTGCCGTGGAGGGCTGYCCTTTTCTTGGAACTTCGATAGCTACGAAACAGTACCATTAAAGTGGCTTTATTTGCAACATCTTTGTGTTATCGAYACTGTTCTTGTTCAGAGAAAGATGTCCCTTTCCAACTTCCATCCACAAAATCAAAAACTTGGGAGACCTCGATTTTGATGAATCCAATCTACACTTGTCCTTCTTTCAATCATGCACATGGTGTGACTTTGATTTTTGGTGACGTAAAATAAGATGGAAGAAGGTTCAGAATTAAGATCATTTTCGTTTGCTAGTGAGAAATCAGAGATTAATTTTGCAATCGAGATAGAGTCAGAGATGTGGCTCTTTTTGCCTCTTTCGGAATTTTTTCATCATTCGTGTAATCATGTTGAAATGGCTTTCATGAGAAATGTCATTGACAATGACTTTAGAAGGGGAAAAAAGAGGTCTAATCTTTCATCTCTTTCATTATGTATCAAAACATTAGGCCATTAAAAACAATTCAAATGAGAATACAATGGAGAAAAACGAAAGGAAAGTAATGAGCTAGAATTGCGTAGTTGACTTGGGAATTATTTTAATTTTGATAAGGCAATGTCATGTGCTTCCATATGCATTCACATCTAATTCCCCATTTCAAAGCAAATCAGATTTGATAGATTGCTTTCCCAAGTTCTCCTTCTACCTTAAAAAAATAGCAATGACAATCCCTCCACAACTCTCCCAAGTCACAAGTCAACAATCAGTAATCTATAAATGGTGTCGATTTCGACGACTTCATCATTAGAATTTTTCCAGAAAACTAAGTGAAAAAATAAACTCAAAATGAGACCTAAACCAATAAACTAGGTTAGGGGGACGTTAATTCCTTGATCCAACTAAGAGAAGAGGATCATTCCCACTCCTCTTCCTTCCTTCCTTCCTAAATGATTGCCAAATGTAAACGGCAACTTTCAGAAGAAGAAATTAAAGAAAAAGAAAGTAAATCTAAAATACTGCATTTCCCAATAAGATATATAACAGATTACCAGTCTTGGGAAAAGAAGCCAAYCATACGCGCAAGGAAAGCCATTACTCTACATTGTAAGAAATAAACAACAATCCTCCTCCAAGCAGCAGCTCTGTTTCTTGTGCTACGCTCCGCCATTCATCGTGGTATTAACATGGACTGCGTTCCCATCTTCGGGAATCTTGCCATTTACTTGAGTCCTCTGTCTCTGAACAAAGAAAGAACAAGAGTCAGATGAAGAAGAGTACTCCCTTCCAAAAGGAAAAAGCTATTCACCATACCCTATCAGTGGGGTCTACAGAATTCCCATTCAAGAGCTTGTGACTCTCATCTCGGGTCTTGGTATCTCTGTCTTTCGTGCTCAATGGTAATAACAAAGATGCAGCTCCATTTGTTCGGTCAGGCAACTCTGCGAAAAGAGAGCATTGATATAGTAACATAAGATTAAACTTTCTACCAGATGCCGAATCAGAACRCTCAATGGAGCATTGATAACAAAAACTAACCTGGAAGTTTCTTATCCACGAAAAAGACCACCAAATTAACAGTATACCTACAGAGAATCGATCGGTTTGTGTTAAAAATAAGAAAATATTTCGAGGTGAGGAAAGATCAGAACAAGAACCTATTCGTCTTACCATGCAACCACAACGTCTACCGTGTAATGCTTTCGGGATGCTATAATCAACAAACTCTGAGTCACAGCAAACAACCATGACAATTGCTTTATAAACCTGTAGTGATGAGCAAAAATAATTGGTCTACGTGCAACGTTACAAGCTATGCATAGGCAATCTACTGGTTCAGATGCCAACTAAGTTCACAGGGTGCCGATAAAAATACCTTTGTGAGCCATATTTCTGATAACTCCGCACAAAAACTAGAGTGAAGATCATGTGTGATGAAAAAATCAAATCACCACATCCGTATAATACACCTCTAACTGCATCGAACCAGCATTCCATAAAACAATTGGATTCAAGGGAAAAAAATGCAAAACCAAAGGGGAATACTATTGACTATAAGCAGAAGGGCTTTATAGACAGTAAAGATCCTTACAATTCATCAATAGAACTTCATAGGCATTCTCTGGAGGAGGCAATGTGGCAAGTCTTGAACCCTGCATTAATCCAGCCAGACGTTGTCAATTATCCCATTAAAACAATCATTGAAGTTAGAGTGAAGCTTTAGGAGTTATGCATCTTAAAAGGGAAAATAGTCCATTACGCAAGGAAAAAACGAAGAGTATGTCATGCGCAGAGAAARCAAACCCATATGGCATACAAAAAATTTTGGAGTATACCTCACGACAATGATAGTTTGGGCCAGGCAGCTGTGTAGAATAGAATGTGACAATACGAAGAATTTGACAAGCCTGGCCAAAACAGATTCAATTACTGAATTAGGGGATGAAAAAGCTCTTTTAACGTTTCTTAACAAAAGATCCAAATTGGGAAAAACCATGACGAGAGTGCATCAAATAACAGATTAGGCTATGATAAATAAATGAATACTCACAACTAAAAATGCTAGAACCCTGCACCATAAGAGAACTGTATAGATCTTTTTACTCTTGAGAATAAAAGGGTGGAAAGACCACTGCAAGTATTAAGAAAAAAGAATCCATTAGTACACATATAACTACAAATAATAGGAAAAAAGAGTCATTCAAAATGGGTGGGGGAGTAATCATAAAATTTAACCATAACACAGAATCAGAACAAAAATAATGAACTCTATACGTTAACAAACAATTTTATTATACGGATGAGAAGATCTTCTAAAAAGAAGGAAAGCCATTTAAACAGACGCATTTAGTACAACAAAAAGAAGTGATTAATTATTTCTTCGCCTAGCTGCTTCAAGAGCTTGATATAATGATGTCTTGCTGATATGAAGAGAACATAAGAACATTCTCATGAACCATTGACTCAGAGTGATCAGACAACTAAATTGTCCAAGAAATCATATTTAAAACGGAGCACAAAAAGGGCTATCCACTAACAGAATCTGAGAAAGTAAAATTCAATTTTCAATCATATTGTCAAAAACAATCCATCCAAAGTTATTTTCAGCAGCTAGAGTATTTTGACAGGAAAAATTGATTCCTGATTGCATTGATACAAATATTAGAACTCCTAAGGACGTTCATCACAATCAATCAGAAAAGATAAAAAGATATTTCAATGTAAGCAATGCAAGGGTTGTACTTGTAACAAGGGAATTACAATAGAAAGACAAGACCAAGATGTCAATTACCGCAACAAAGGTTAAAAATATGAAGGTGAAAAGAGTCTCACTGAGGTAAGCTTTGTCCTGTCCCAACTCCTACATATCAAAACTGGCATACTTAAACAATAATAAAACAAAACAAAAGATGGGAAAACGTAAGGATGAGAAAGATCAATACTCACAGGGAGAAGGAAGAAACCGACATCCTGAAGAATTGGACCCGGCCGATGTATGTAATGGACTCCTCGAGCTGCAACTCCATGTATGTACTGATGAGAATAAATAAGGTACACATTAAATAATTTGAGAAGACAAAATGACAAAAGAATAGAACAGATAACTTCATATACTGAGACAATTCAGAGATATCAAAATCCTAGAATTAGAAAAATGTATCTTCTAAGTTGCAACAAGGAGAAGCTAAAACCAAACCTAAACCAGTAGTTGAATGGACATTACCTAGAATTATGAACAATGGAAAAGTACAGGCTAATTCTACCTCCAAACAGAAAAAAGATACCATAAAGCTTTCAGGGTTGCATAAAACGACTAGCATTTTGCATTAAAAGGTATACTTAAACCACTGATWAAAAAGTTATATTAGAAAAGGACGATAAAAAATCAGTCGTCACCTCTACTTTGAATTAACTCGGCGCATACGTTGATGGGAACTTTATTGAAAATTAAAAGGTGTGGCAAATTACGTATTCAAACTTTACCAGTTCCGATGCTCCATTACATCAGAAACAATACGTGTACATTCATCAAAGGGCAAAATCAATTCAAACAGAGAAGAGAATGGGTGGCTAAACCAAGCCAACCTCTCCAGAAATTCACAATCATATAGAGGATCTGGTTTCTTCCTAACTCTTTTAAAATTTACTTTTGCGAACAAACTTTCCATTGGGAAGAAGATGAGTGGGCGAGGGCCCACAAACAAGCCGACCAGCATTTTTTAAAAGAGAGGAAAATAATAATAAAAAAAAAAAGTAAAAATCCTTTACTGCGAAGATGATTCATAGGAATAGATTGAAACAAATACCTGAAAAATTAGTCCACCAAGAAGGTACTTCCAATTCTCGATGAGAAGGTTGATCTCCGTACTAACCTCTGCGCAGAATCTTTTCCAAAGCTTCTCACCGTGAAAAACGAAAGAGGAAAACAGAAGAAACGATCATTTCGGAAGCCCCTACAGAGGCAAGACAATTTTTGAAGTTTTGAAATAAGGAAACCAACCTTTGACGCTTCGCGACCAATGTAAAGATTCATTTTGAATGCGCGTAACAACCACTTCCATATTACTTCAAAGCCAAACTCTGAAGGTCARCATCGCTCATCACGAAGAAAATCCAACTTCAAAATCCCGTCAAACAATCCCCAGAATCAAAATCCCAACCAAAGCTGGGTATTAAAAGAATCCCTCCAAAAAAAATCAAAATCAAATCAGACCCCCCAAAGCTCCGGTCAAAATGAGGCAAAATCAAAACCGAATGCCGCCTCGGAGCGCCTCGAAGCAAATAASAACAAAACCCAGATTGAAACAGGAAGATCTAGTTCAATCTAGACCCAAGTGAGCGAAAATCAAAAGGGTAAGCGAGGAGTGATAAGATGAAGTAGGAAGAGATTTGAAACAAACGAAAGAACCCGCTTGGGATTCTGTATGTGGGTCGAAGGTAGTGGGTGGAATGGAAAAAGAGACGAAATTGATCGAAGAAAAGGAGAAAGGCAGTTGAGAAAAGGGAAGACGGTAAGGAAAGGCTGCTTCTTACTACAAAAACAAAGGAGAATATGAAAGATTTGCCGTTTTGATTTTGCCTCTGACCCTCTTCCTTCGCCTTCCACTACCACTACATCTCATTTTCCGCCTCAATATTAAATAATAACCCACGATGTGGCCTGCCCCTGCCCTGCCCTGCCCTGTGCCTCAAACTTCAAACCCAAAAATTATAACCTAAATTTACGCCACCGGAACTTCTTCAAATTATTTTCTTATATTTTTATTCATGTCAAAAGCTTCTTAAAAAAATTAGTCCTAATAAATAGAAGGCATATATTCTCCCAAAGTTTCAGTCTTTTGAGAAAGGAAGTTAATTACTTTTGGTGTCATATCCAACGTGACACCATTTCTAAACTTTATAATTAACTTTAGATCTAGATAAATATTTTTTTTTAACAAAAATATTTTAAAACTTACTCATTTCAACTAAAATAGAGTTTTTCACAAAATTAAGCGGGAGTCCATGTACGAGATTGATCATTGAATAAATGTTCAAAGTTGACAACTTTCAACCAAAATCTAAGCATTTTTTATAACTCAAAATTCTTCTCTAAAGTCCATTATTCGATTTTAGTTTTCTATTTTTTGAATTTTATTGGCTTAATTACTCTGAATCTATTTTTTTTTACTATTTAAAACATTTTGAATTTTATAACTATTTATAAAATATTATTAAAAAAGTAGATTATAAAGAAATAAATAAGTGTAATTATCAAAGSTCGTGATTTCAAACCTCATCTCACATGTTATACTCAAAAAAAAATGTTTATAGGCATTTTCAGATTTTTAACATCTTATTAATATTAATATTATTAGTTTCTCTTTTTTCTTTTCAGTAAATCATGTGGAGGTAGAAATTCGAATTCACCCACTTTTAATTAAAAAAATAAATGTCTTAACAAATTCAACTATGTTTCAGTTTGAGTTACATTTTAAAATACTATTTAATTCTTTTTTTTTTAATACAAGTAAGGGTGGGATCAAACTCACAACCTATTTTTATACATTAATATTTGTTGTTAGAATATGTAGTGAAAAAAATTCCTTCCTTTTTATTTTCCTATAACATATATGATTTTAAATGTTCAAAATTTTCTATAAAAAGTTATTTTAATATTCTATCTTCTTTCTCAATTTTTATGTGAGTAATRTATGTTTATATTGTCATCTCTAATGTCAAGAAGTATTAGTTATTTATTAATATAAATCAATAATTAAAAAATTCATGACTTTTTTACGGTTAATTTATAACCTAATTTTTTATAACAAATAATGAATGTACCAATATAAAAACTTTAGAAATAATACCATATTTGAACTAAAACCAAGTACTTATACTATACATAATTTTAATCTGAAAAACACTTACTGTATATATGTGTATAAATTATAATATACTAAAAAAAATGTGGAAGGAATAAATGATATTATGCTTATATTTAAAAGTAATAAAATACCTCAAATACAAAGTTCCCTTTTTAATTTTTTTAATTTTTAATTTGGGAATAAGAGAGGCTTTGAATCCATCGTGCCCTCCTGCTGCTGCTGGCCTGCAATGCGTTGTATTGAGAAAATCAATGCCTCGAGTTTCAAACACTCAATTTCTAAATTATTATTTTATTCTAAAAAGTTTGTGTAAAATAATGAGTATAACAATTTTTTTCTTTTTAATTTTCCCAAAAATATCTCACTGTTTGATGAAACCCCAGTAATCCACATTTGATGGAGTGATTGTTTTAACAATGGCATATTTGTTTAGGGAATATTGTTTTCATTTGATTAAATATCTTGCTTGACTTGGAATAGAAAAAGCAAAAACAAAATTAAAGTAAAATATGTGGATGATGCATACAATATTGTTTTCATTTGATTGAATATCTTGCTTGACTTTGGAATAGAAAAAGCAAAAACAAAATTAAAGTAAAATATGTGGATGATGCATATCTCCATTATATTCTTTATGTGAACATGAAAAATTGCATAATTGAATCTTGCAGTGAAAGCGAGCAATAGCTCAGCGGTAATAGACATATATCTCCAATTAARAGGTTGTGAGTTTGATCCTCCACCCTCACATGTTATACTCACRTTACTGTAACCAAAATATCGAAGCATGTTGTCGTTGTGGATCCTCGAACATGTAATTAACATATATTCCAATCAAGAGGTAAGTTCGATAATCTCTATCCCTACATGTTGTACTAAAAAAAACATCAATTCTAGTAGTCGCCCATACATTTTTTAAAGGAATTATTTTGTCATGCATTTTTTTTTTGTTAAAACATGTCAACTAATTGAAATATAAAAAAAAATTAATGAGAGTTGAAATTGAGAACAATAATCAAGAGTAAAAAGCATATATTAATATCTCTCTTAAAGTTTTGATCTAAAAAATAGATAGAAACAAAATGTCATGACAATTAACTTCTACATTCTTAGATACAAGGGCATGATATTAGTTGTCTTAAGTTGAAATATCATCATTTCTTCTTGTTAAGTAAGAAAATGTTCTCGGGTGGCTATTCCTCTCCCTTTTGACTGACATAAAACTTGCATCTCGACACCCCAATACATGAAATAGGGCTTAAAGCCTTAACACACTCTATCAACATGGATATAGTTGAATGATTACGATATATGTACTAATTCGTTTAAAGAATTGTACGTTGGAAACCCAATGATCTTTTTTTCCTTCTAAAAAGAAATCCCTAATGGTAAAAGAATATGAGTTAGGAGAGGGTTGGAAAAGCAAAGAAAAGAAGAGGGGGTCAAATCCACGCCAAGGCATTTCATGTTTCATGGAATTGGGAAATCAGAAATGGGGTTTGGAATTTGAAATTTGGACCCCACGAAACCCTTCAGCCAGCGTGTAAATGCGATGAGATCATGGCCATGATTCTCTTTTACTAAATAAACAAACAAATATTAGTTGGTTGCTCCATCTCCAACCCAGCTCTGTCTTTGAATCCTCAAATTATTCTCATGTTTTAATGATATAGAGTCAACAAATAGGACACCATCACAGTCACAGATTATGGCAAGAAGAAGACAAAGGAATTTTGTTATATTTGTAAAGGCCAAGGGATGACAAATCGTAGAGAAAAGGGAGGGGAATAGTACTATTAAAAGAATAGAGCCTCTGGGATTCTGAAATTTGTATGAACAACAAAATGAGKGCTGACACAAAACACCAGGCTGAGGAATCTGAACACCAAAACCAAAACCAACTGAACTCAAACCACGATTCTAAGACAAGCAAGATACCACCAAGTTAAAGTTAAAAGCCAAGGTTACTCTGTTAAAAAGAAAAAGAGTGCAGCAACTTCGATTCTCTTTTTGCCATGGCACCAACCAATTAATTAATACAACCAAACCCATTCAAGAATGAATATGATTTGTTCAATTTTCATCCACACCCTCTGTTTGGTCTATTTATTTGTTTGGTAAGTTCTGGTTCTGGATTTGGGTTTGGAGGGGGGGTCCCATTTTTTAGTTCAAGTTCCCTTTTTGCTTTGCCTTTCAAAATTCAAATTTTGGCAAAGGGACCAATTCACAGCTAGGCCCTCTCTATTTCAAGCCTCGACGGGCTAATTCATGGGTTTGGCCGTTTGTGGACTCTTTTGGTTCATGATTTCATCCTCCCCTTTTCATTTTGGGTGTTTTAAAGTTAAAAATAATAGTAATCATGTAAACAAATAAAAGAAATGTACACTTATAACCATTTAATTCGAATCTTTTTTTTGAAAAGGTCATTTTACATTATTCTATACAAAACCCAAAATTTTTATCTGAAAAAATTTCTTTAGTTTTTCGATAGGTCCCATCTTACCGATGGAAATAGAGATAGAGGAAAGAAGTTTGTTGAAAATGTATTCAAAATCTCACATTAATTCAGAAAAATAATATTTATAGGTACATAGGAAGGGGACAACTACAAAACATTTTTAAGTAAAATTAAAAATAAGTACATGAAAATCCAACTTCAAAATGGACAATATATCGATTATCATTCCATGGTAGAAATTATTTTTATCAGTTTCTTTGAGCTAAACAACCCGTTTTGAAAAAATTATACTTTTATTTTTAATAATCTTTAAAGGAAAAAATTTATTTAATTATTACATTTTTTTTTCCAATCTAATCAATTTATTCTCCTACCATAATTTGATCCAAATGGATTTTTTTCCATTTTTTAACGACCCCATTGGAAGTTATTTCAGCCATCCATCGAAGAACACTAAGAGCCAATACTATATCATTGTCCCTCTTATTAGTTGGTAGTCACATCCATACATTTTGTACTACAAACAATTTAACAAATTGATGGAGACATGTTGATAAATATTATAATATATTTAGACAAATTTCATCTTAATATATATATATATATATATATATATATATATATATATATATATATATATATATATATATTTTGTAAATGCCACAATCTTTTTTATATGAAGTAAATTAGACTTTTTAAAAGGCATTTTACACCACATTTGAGTTTGATTTTAATCTAGATAATGTTTTTTTTGTAAAATTTCAAACTTATGCTATTTTGGAAAATTAAATAGGTATTTTATGTTGTTTATGTAAATACCACTAATATCTATCCATTTGAGGTTTATATACTAGCAATTTCTTGTTCTAATGGAGAAGGAAAAAACTTTAATATTCCATATTAATAAGATTATTGGTATTGACTAATAATTGGTGGGGTAAATGTGGAAATAAAAATGAATGAATGAATAAATAAATAAATAAATAAATAAAGGTTTTCCATAGTTCAAAAAACAAATAAATGTTGATGAGAACGGGCAATAACTTTATAACTACAATGTCATCTCAACTTGGTTTATCCACATTTTGTAATATTATATATTAATTTCTTACTTTATCTTAAAAAACAGATTTTATTTTTTTAGAAATTTTCAATTTGAGGTAGCATCAAAGAATATGCCCCAAGGAATTATCTTTGTTATTGAAATAAAATAAATGTCATTCTTCGTTAAATTTTAATCTAAAATTTTAAATACTTTAATATCTCAACACTTATTTTATAAATTATCATTCGTAATTCCCTACCAATAAAATTGTAAAATATTTCAAGAATGAATCATCTTTGCCAATTGCCATTGCCATTGGATTCTTTCAGCTAATAATAGTATTTTTTTTTCTTTAAAAAAAATTGATCTTAATTATCTACCATACCTATGGATTAGAATATTTTTCAAAAAAAATCAAATCAGGTCAGCTATTTTTGTAAATTTTTGCAGTTCTTAGATTGTTATTTTTTATTTTTGGTAACATAATGTATATAAATCCATCCTCTATTACAGAAAGACGGTTTGTTAACTATAAGCCCAAGAAAAGGCCCACCAGATGGCAGTGCTCGGGCCAGTATAATTGAATACCAGAAAGCCCAAGTTGTAACGTTATGGGCCTATCATAATTAAGCCCATCTTCTCTTTTCTGAATCCTCCAGCTACCCTCTTCATCTCTCCTCTTCCTCTTACAGCATCCGAGCTTATCGTCGTTGAGCTCTTTGAAGAGAGCAAAAAAGCCCTAATTTCAGAGCCTGACACTCTTCGTAAGCTGATCTCTCCCATCTCTTGCTTTAAAGCAGTTCTCAGCAACTAATAACCCTGGTTAAGCTGCAAATTCCATCGACCATGGCGCTCCATACATCTAATTTGTGCTGCAATGTGAGCAGTGCTTCTCTTCTTTGATTCTCTGATGCCGCTCCTATCAATTTACTTTGTTGTTCTCTTCGTATCTTTTTCACTACTGCTATGACCAGTGGATTAGTTGCTGTTATGGATTGATATGCGTTCTTCATTGTCGTAAATTGTTTCCCGGTTTAATTTTTCTTAGATAAGCTTCTTTATCTGGACGTCAATTTTGAAGTATTTCAGTGATATTGTAATTTTGCAGGGTTATGTTACCCTTATCGGCAACCGGACGAGCGTGCGCCGTTCCCATAGTTATGATATTGGCTTGGTTAGAGCGTCTAGAGGAGGATGCGGATTTCGTTTTCCCTCTAGTCTTCGTCACGTCAGTTCATGGAATGGAAATTTCAGTAAGTTTTTCCTTAATTTCTTCAATTTTCATGAGCGTTTGACTAAATTTGTTTGAGCTTTTATTACTTTTATGAAATCTGAACTTTCTAGCCAGTGCAATGGAATAATGGATGTTAATATAAATATGGATAGATAGATACAGATATACACAGAGTTACGTATAATTTCACTTTGCTTCCAATTTCTTTAGTAAATCAGCATTTTGTTAATATCTAGTGCAGGGCCCTGCAAACAGACTTCTAGGATGCTATCATTTCGACCTTGCCAACTGAAAGGCGAGAACTCGAGTGGCGAAAGCACTACACTCGATGCAGAAACTTTGGAGCAGGACCTRCAAAATGCCATTGCAGATGAAGACTACGCCAGAGCTGCACAAATCAGAGATACCTTGAAAGCTCTTCAAGAGGATAGCAAATCTTCAGTACTGGCAGCCAATGCCAAGTTTTACGAAGCGTTTCGGACCGGTGATCTTGCTGCCATGCAAGCTCTCTGGGCACGAGGAGATAGTGTGTGCTGCGTGCACCCGGGCGCGAGGGGGATATCTGGGTATGACGATGTCATGATCAGCTGGGAGTATGTATGGGCAAACTATGAGTTCCCACTAGAGATTCAACTTAAGGAAATTCAAGTTCATGCCAAAGGGGATGTGGGTTATGTTACATGTGTGGAATTGGTGAAGACGAAAGGTAGCAGTTGGGGGGGACAGTTTGTTACCAACGTGTTTGAGAGAATTAATGGTCAATGGTTCATCTGTATTCACCATGCCTCACCTATAGATTTGTAATCAATTATTGCCAAACCTCTCGTTTTATTCAAAGAAGATTTCTGTCTCTACATGAAGTTTGGGGTTTGTTATTCCGTTGCGCTTTTCATAATTAATGATCAATCCACTTACCAATGCCTAAACATATTTCGGTTCCTATCTCAACAAAAATACGTAAGATAATTTCTATGTAACTTTGTTCCCTAACGAAGGCAATTTGGTTTCTGATAGAGGCATTTTGTTTTTGGTTTTGACAACTCGCAAAAACAAAAAAAAAAAAAATGAAGAGGGACTCTAGATTCCCCCCTCCAAGGATCAGATACAAGAAACGAAAGTCATAGAACATTGTTTAATTTCTCCATTCTATATATTGCTCAGAGTTTATTTTCTTTATACATGGATGGCGCTGGTATGGTGGTACARCCAGAACAAARTTACTTGGCCATACTTGTCTAAAAGCATAAAAGACTGTTCAGAACGGAAAAGGAGGACGATGGGTCGATTCTGAACGGATGATGAGCAGTAAAGGAGAGACAATATGCTGCTCTGCTGCAATGGAAGATCGTCGGTTGCTCGATAAGAACAAGAAACTAGAGATTATACCCTTCCAACGGGAGAGAGGGGTGGGTTTGGGGCATATCTAATACTAGCAAGCTGTTTTTCACGTACTGCTTTAGAATCTGGATACTTGATCACTTTTTCCTCAGGTGCAAATTTACTTGCTTCTGAGGGATCTGATGCTTTCTGGCCATTTAAAACTGCAACGCATATGAAAAACGCCTGTAACATAGAGATTGATGAATCGAAACGAACTTCAAAGAACCCACCCTTCAAGGGCGCCAAGCTGAAGATGGGCTTATTTTGTTGTCCWCCCTGAAACAAAGTGGAGAGCCAGGATATTAATTGATGAAAATGACGAAATCAATTAAGGGTTTACGATAAAATTTGAAGTTTTACCTGAACAAAAAGTTCTAGGCAATTGGAGATAGGAAACGCCTTGGAAGTAATTAGTTTCTTCGGAATGGAAAGGATGCGCAGTTTGCAACCAACATCCCAACCACCGCAGTCACAAACTCCGCCGGATCTCCACCTATTGATCAACGGCGAAGGTTCTCCGCTGCTTGGTGACCCATGAACAGCACCCGGAAGTATTACTACAGCATTATCCTCTGACAAAGATTTCATGCAGTCCTCTGTCAAAACGTTACCACTCTGTTCCCCCGCACCATGATTCGAGTTTTCAATAGGAATCTTTAAAACAATGGCTGCAAGTTCTCTATTTTTCACTATGATTGCTGATTCTCGATCTCCTGGTCTCATGTCAACACCAAACAAAACCGATTCTCTTAACGTATATTCACCATTGTTGTGTTCATTTGTTCTATAATCTGAATTCACTATCATCTGCCCARTGACATTGTAAGCATACCCATAACTTCTATCCTTATTCCCTGGTCGTATCCAACCACCGGTCTTTCTTTTTATTTCATTAACTAGGTAGAATGTATAGTTATGCCCAGATTCATTCTTCCCAGATGGGGTTAAATCTTTCACTGTGGCTGCAAGGATATTTCTGTTGTTATCCACCAATAATTTAAACAAGGGAAAGCCATTCTTTATCGTTAACTGTAAAAGGGCTTGCATTGTTGAATCAGCATGCTTCTTTTGGTGAGCGCTGCCAAGACCGGTTGGCCAAAAGCTTAATGAGTTGGCGTTTCCTTCACTAGGATGTTGAGGATTTGAGGATTTATGCTTCATTATTGGCTCTAGCAACCTTCTTAAAGGACTTGATCTAGTTCTGTTATGTCCAATTACTTTCTTTCTATCAGAATTATCCGAGGAAGCAGTATTTTCAGAAATCACTGGACCAGATTTTGGAATAGTATGTGTGGAACTTAACTGGGGTATGGTCGAACTCTCCTTAAAACTGAAACTTCTCCCCATCCGTCCTAAGCTGAAGCTCAAACGGCGATTTGGTGAAGGATGCCTACCTTTTCTAGCTCCTGACTCTGGGGTTTTATCATCCAGAGTCTCAAGAGTACCAACAAGGTCGGAATGGTTAAGCTTAATATCCGAGGTTCCATTTTCTATTTGTTTACCTTCGGAAGGTCTCGAACTATGTTTCTGATTTGAGTAAGGAGACAATTGGGATGTAGAACGTGAAAGTTCTGCACTACTATCATTGACCAGAGAATCTTGCATTCTGCCCATCGTGGGATCAGCGTCAGCAAAATAAGGCAATGGACTTGAGTATGGAATTTCAGAACCACATTCAGMAGATAGAGCCTCCTCTGGAGAAAATATTTCTGAATAACAACACGAATTCACATCTGTCATATTCTCATCAAATGATGTTCTGGAATTCAAGGGCTGAAACCCTTCATCTAAATCCTTCGGCTTCTGCTTTAGTAGAAGATTGCCATCTTGCTTATAAGTGAAATAATGGTGAGGGAGATCAATATCCGAGAACTGTTTCCCTACTCTCTTCTTCATTTCATTATTTTCAACATTCACGCGATCATTCAAACTATATGATATGTCATTACTCAACTTTGATGGTATCTCTCCTATTTCTAAAACCAATCTCTCATCTGCTTCCTTTTTCTGGATATCTGTTTCAATCAGCTTCTCTGTTCTATGGTTTGTTTTACCACCCAATACATGTGTACTTCTTTTAGGACAAGGTAGAACTCCTGAATGTCTTGCATGAGAAGAAAAATTCACCATTTCTGAACTCATCCTCCGATTCGAACGCCTTGTTCTTTCTCTTTGATGCATCACGTTTGAATCATTTATCCCTGACGAGGATGACGTACCAGTCCTTTGTATCTTTTGCTGCCCCTTTATTGCACTCTTTGAACCACTATCAGAATCATGGCAGTGACTGGCACTCCGGGCAGAGGTGACACAGTGAGAACGTTCCTCCTTATGTGATGAAATCAAACCGGACTGAAGTGAAGAGTGTGATCTAACTGATGTTTCACTCCGAATACTACGAGGGAAAGTTGACAGTCCAGAAGTCTGTTTTAATGATAAATAATTCCCACCGCACAGTGCATCTTTATATTTGGTTGGACTATCTATCTGCTTGTGTTTCCAATTCTCAAGTCGTGTCCAGTCTAGAACCCCAACATTCAAAGCCTTCTCTTGGAGATTTTCTCCTGTCTCGACACGAAGGAGATAACCTGGCAAGTTTGACATGTGCCTAACAAGTTCGTCCTCTCCAATTGGACTCCCTTTAACACTCTTACCCTGCGAGTATCTAGAAGACTTTTCCCGAGCAATATTGGCCCCCTTTGTTGACACACAATACAAATCAGTACGTGGTCGAACAGGACTTTTCATCTTTAACTGTTCTGGTACTGGTGGACATGGACTCCGTTTTGTTTGGGACAAGAGGACCCCCTCTTTCCCAATCCTTGAGTTATGCTGGTGGCTTGAACTCTTTCTGAGCTCCAAGCTGGATCCCATACTACAGCAGGTTCTGAAAACTAGTACATGATTAAACGACGTCAGAAGGACCTGGACGATCAACCGTGCTTTATTTCACGGACAATTTCAGCTGCAAAAGCAAATAGCACCAACAGTTCTTAAACATTCTTCCCTTCAATCGAACTTCAGAAACAAAGCGCAATAAAATCTTTCTACTGCATGTTAAAGTTATTCCAGAAGTAATTGGTACTTCGATTTCTCAGTTTGTTTTTATCAGTAATTTCGTCGTCGCATACCTTACTCTCTCATCCACCAATAGTAATCCAAAAGAAATTTGGTTATATTTGCACTAATTCACCCCTTTTTGTCTATTCTTCAAGATTTAAACAAAATCGAGCACATGAATAGAAGTCAAAGCAGGAAAAATCTCAGATCTAAAGATTTCATAACAAAACTCATAAACAAACTACTAATTTCAAGCTCCGGTTAGCAGCTTCGGAAACCGAAGTAAACAAAAATGTCCATGACAAAAAGGAAAAAAAAAAGAAAGAAAGAAAGAAAAAAGAAAAAAGAGTACTGCAATTCCCCTGGATAAAGACAAATAACCTGAAATAATTTACAGAGTCAGGGACCAAACATTGCCAAAACAAGAGCAATGACGAATGTCGCTATTTTCAATCAAATCAACCACAAGACGAAACTGGCACTCACAAGAAAGCAAAACTGCCTCGTTCGTCTGGCCTCCGATTTCTCGTAAACCAAACAAAATAGATCAAAAAGAAAACGAAATGTAGCATGGAAGATTAAGAGACACACCTTCAGAAATCCAGGAAATGCAGGTTCGTAAGGAGAGTAACAGAATCAAGCGAAACTCATCGATCCCGATAAAGATCCGATGCGTGATTACGACTGAACGTGAGAGGGAGAAAGAAAGAAACAAAAAAAGGAATAAAATCTTGCAATCGTTGTAGATTATAAGCAAAGCAAGGAATTGCGGCAGCAGTGAAGAAAGAAAGAAAGAGAGAGGAGCTGAGGCGGCAATGAATTAATCATTCTTCTCGGATTCCGTTCTTTCGCTCCGCCCGATGCCGGAGATGAGGACGAAAAGTCATCCGTTGCAGAGAAAAAATAAATATATTAAAATAAAAATAAAGAAAAACTCTCCCTTCTCTGAGAGTGAGAGTGAGAGTGAAGTGAGAGAGACAAGTTTCTGAAGAAGAAGAGGAGAGAGAGAGAGAGAGAGAGAGAGAGAGGATGAAACGCACCGTTTTCTGTTGAGACGGTGGAAAGCGGAGCAAATAGCCACGGCCTACGAGGCTAGGCTAGTAGGCTACCCACTATCGCCGGTCACATCATTCGGAAAACTAGTGGGTCCCACAACACGACTTATTTCTTTATCGCGAATCCCCAAGCCCACGGGGCCCACTTGTTACGTCAGCGGCTCTCCGTTACTGGAGTTCATTCTGTAGTAATTGGTGCTTTCGCCCATTAAAGCCCATGTCTTTGTCCGCTTTTTTCCGTGTGGACTAAATATTTGTCTTTTTTCCCTTTTATAAATTCTGATTTTCTTTTTCCTTGTTTTTTTTTCTCGGCCGAATAATTTCAAATATTTTCATTTTAAAGTCTAGAAGTTAGACCATATTTTAGTTTTTATTCTTCCCAAATGTGAGACTTTTTACTTCTAACTTTTACAAAATTTAATCTTCGTGTTTTCCTTTTGAGAGTACACTAATTTAAATAGACGGACACTAAAAAATATAGACACCATAATAAAAAAAAAATTGGAACAAACATAAAATCTAAATGTATGTATTAAGAAAACGAAACTTTATTTTATTATGCTTCTTTTTTTTAGAACAATATGTGGGGTGGATGATTGAACTCATAACTTGTTGATTGTGATACATGACAATTATTGTTGAATTATGTTCACTTTTATTATTTTATTATGCCCTCGACACGTATAATAAAAAAAATGTATATATTGTGGAGGAAAGACGATGAGAGAAATGAAATGTGGAATAATGATCGGAAATTATTTGATATTTTAATTGGGACTTTGAAAAAACGTCTCACTTATTACATAAGGTATAATTGAAACATGCAATTTTGAATTTAATAAACGTAGTAGTGCTTCTCCAAAAGAAGAAAGAAAAAAGAAGTCCAATTTGGCATGCAATTTCTTTACAAGGCTCCCATATTTTCACGCTTTAAAGAATGTTTCAGGATTGGTAAGAACAAGGAAAAAGTGGTCAAACCGTCGAGCACTTGTTTTTCATTGCACCACCAAATTTCTTCCTTGTGTAATTGCGTTTTTTTTTATTCCATGCCTTTTTTTTTATAACGCATTTCATGATTTCAATGCGTTTTTCCTATTACACTTTTTACAATTTTTTAAAAATAAATTTATTTTGTTAACAACATTTTATTTTTTTTATTCTATCGTGTTACAACATCTTATTTTATTTTTATATCATTGGAAATTAAAATTATCATTTAAATTCTATAAATAACATGGAAAACAGTTATTTCTATGTCATTTTGTACTTAGCTCAATCGATTAAGACTCTTATTTCTGGCAAAAATATCGTGAACTTAAATCTCCACCCTTACATATTATACTACATAAAAATAAGGTCATATTTAGAGATTTTCACTCTTACCATAATTTTTTTTTTCAAAATATAACCATGGCATTTTAGGTGTTTTTAAATTAATTTAGGTTTTTTTTATGAGTTTAAGGAAGGTAGGTGTAGAGATGAACATTTCAACCTTTTATTGAGACATTTCAACTTTAAGATAATAGTTTGTCAAAGAAAAAAAAAGATAATATATTTTTTTTTTTTTTACAAAATTAAGATACTGTGCTTATCGACTGAACTCACCTATGGTTTATACATTAAAAAATTAATATATTATCTACACCTGATCATATTCATGACATCATATTGTCATTTTTATACATTTTAGATATTTAAAATTATTTCATATCTTTATATTAAAGAATCTTAAACCATGTTATTATTTTTTATCCTTTTTAAAAAATAGGCTTACTATTGATTTTTTTTAGGTTTATTATTGTTTTACACTACATTTGGGTAAGACAGTGCTATATAAATAACATAAATTAGTAAAAGAATAAAGAGTAGGTGAAATTTTTAATCCTAATAGAGGCAGAATATTCCAAAAATATTGCTTCCACATGTTGCCTTTTATGGTCATGAAACATATCTTCATCACATTGTTATTATTCTACATTACTACATTAGAATGCTCTAACATTTAATGGATTGAACCAATTTATATATATTCCTGAAAAGGTGCTTATTATTATATTATACTAGAAATTTAAATTAAAAAAAAAGCTCCTAAATTAATGATTGAATTAATTATTGACCCAGCAAGGGGGCTGTTTTTATTTCATTAATGTCAAACTATGGATATAAAAAATGTTAATAAATATATATTTTTTAATTTTTAAATGCATTTCCCTCGCTTCGCGGGAATCTTTCGCTGAGCTGTTTCCCCCGCTTTCGATAACGATTTGTCGTATTCCAATTTATCCATTATATTTTTTCCTCCGCTTTGGATAACACTTTACCCCATTTTCGTCATTCGGTCTGTATTGATAGAAACGGATTTATTTTCGAGCCATAATTAAATTACATTCCAATTTTATTTTAGTACAAACTCATAATCTCTAAGTTCGAGATATATATCCATCAAGATATATATCCATCAACGTTGAATTATAATTATATTCAAGTTGATTAGATAATTTTGTAATTCAATTCTTAAGATTGGTACATTGATATAAATCGTAGAAATGAGGTAATTAAATCAAATTATTAGTGGTATTAGTTATAGTCCACTGGTTTTAGATGTAATTATTTGGATTAATGGGAGTTAGGGTGTATTTTGGAGTTATTTTAAAATAACTAAAATTACTTTTGTTATTGTCAAAGTAAATAGTTCATTGACATTTTTCATTATTTTTTTTAATATGATTATGATTATTTTGATTATATCTCATTTTTCTTTAGTACAAATGTGAGGTTGTGGGATCGGAACTCACAACCTTTAGATTGAAAATATATGTCAATTATTGAATTATGTTCGTTTTGATTGAATATATATCTTTTTTTTTTCTTAAGCAGATTATATCTCATCTAAAAGAAAATTTAGGAATTGGATTATAAGACCATAATTGACAACAAACACGTATAATGCTTTTTATGGCACCTGCACTAATGTAAATATACATAATACATATAACATTAGTATGTCGTTAAAGAAAATTATTGACATAAATCTCTCAACGAAGAAGCTTCCCCCCACTAAAAACAACCCAACAAATACAGTTAAAATAGCCTCTGAAAAAAAGGAAGTTAGATGGGCTTGGGCTGGGAAGATCCACAGCCCATCATCCCAAATGGGCGTGAGCCCATTTGGTATTCTTTCCAATTCTGCATCCACGAGCAAGTGGCATGGATAATTTGTATTCCTTTCGGACAATCTCATGAACTTAATTCCCTTCTGTCCAATCTTCCTCCGACGCGGTGCCATTCCCAAAACCAGTGGATTTCATCTACCTATTCTGGATCCGGATTCCATTGCGAAAGAACAGAGGTTAAACAGAGTCGTTGAAGTCACCTCAAACGAGAGAATAAGTTCAGAAATTGAGTTTAATTTTGAAGTCACATGAAAAAGTTGTACAGAATAATCTATAGATTGCGACTTCCATCAACAATGGAATCTGTTCGCACTGATCTGGAAAAACCTTCGACATTTCTCTGTAATCATCGTCTTCCTCCTCCTATAAATTCAACTCCCTCTCATACTTCATCTGCAAGCAAGCAATAAGTGCTTCTCTCCCTATCCGTTTCCTAAAAATGTCGATTCGTTTCAGCAACCCTTTTCCTAGCGATCGGAAGGAACGCTATTACGGCGAGGATCGGCACTCATCCGACAGGTTCCCCGGGGAACGGAAGGAAAGCTACTACGTCGACGATGGGCACTCGTTCCACGAGGATCTGAAGGAACGCTGCTGCGTCGAGAATCGGCGCTCAGGCTCATTCCCTGAGGATCGGAAGGAACGCTACTACGTCGAGAATCGGCATTCATACGATGATGTCCACGACAAAAACGCCATTGCAGGACCGTTCCGTTCTTCCATGGCCTCAAAATCCTCCGCCGCCAACGCTCCGATCGACTGGAAGGAGACCGCCGATGCGCACGTGTTCAGGATAGAGCTTCCCGGGGTGAAAAAGCACGAAGTGAAAGTGGAGGTAGAGGAAAACGGAGTTCTGTGCATCAGCGGCGAGATTAGGGCTGAGAAAGAAGAGAAATCCGACATGTGGCGCCGTGTGGAACGAAGCAGTGGAAAATTCTACCAGCGTATCAGCCTACCGGAAAGCGCCGATGTCGATAAGGTGAAGGCGGAAATGAATAACGGAGTACTGACAATCACTGTGCCCAAGCACCGGTTCAGAATGGCCTCTCCCAGGGTCGTCCAGATTTCTGGCCACTGAAATTCCCAAGACTTCTCGATCCTACTCCTACTGCCGAAAGAGATGAAGCATACTATTAAAAAATTAAATAAAACCGCTTTTATTTTACCCTCTGAAATAAAAAAAAAAATGTTATTACTACTATGTCCTTTCAGTTTCCTTTATTACACAATAAAATATATTTTATTATGTTGCTCATTCAGAGAACGTTTGCCATAAACAGCGGAACAACGAAAAGAATGTGTGACGCTTAAGATATGCTTGCTTAGCCGATTGCATCTCTTTGAAGATTTTTCTTTTTTTAGTACAAATAATTCAGCAAATTAATTTATAAAATAACAATAATAATCACACACCATCGAAGATTACACTAAATCACAGGAAACAAATATATATTTGCGGAAATAAATCGGTAACCTCTTGCCAGCTTAAAAAGTAAGATAAAATAATAAAATCTTCAATTTTGATTAAAACAATTTTAAGAGTACATTAAGTTTATTTGTTGAACTTTCTTTCCAGCAGTGAAGAAGGTGGTATTTCCGTTTGAACTTTTTGCAGGGGGGATCGCTTGAAGGCGAGTCATGGAATCTGTATGAGTTAGGTTTCAACTCCATTCCCACGCGCACGTGCATTCTCACAGCCGGCCCCAAACGACGTCGTGAACCACACTCGCTTCCTTGGAGCGTGAGATGGAGAACAGCTCTAAAAGTAATTTTCTTCGTTTCTGTAACTCTGTTTGTAGTTTCCGGATTTAAAAAACCCCAAATTGTGTGGCTTAAAACTAAAACAGTCATCCTTCGGAAAGGAAGTATGACTCTGAAACTGAAAGCGACGTCTCGTCATAACCTCGGCACCGTCCCGCCGCCGGCGACGGAAACGAACAATGCCGGGAAGACGGTGGTGCATAAGTCTCTGTACTGGAGCCACGACGCCCAAGTCCTGTTCACCGGGTGGCCCGGTGCGGACTCGGCCATGTACGCACTGGCGGTGATTTTCGTCTTCGTTCTGGCCGTCCTCGTCGAATGGCTCACTTACTGCAACTTCATGAAGCAGAGCGCCGAGAGTGTCTCGAAGGCGGTGCTGCAGACGGCGATACACGCGGTGCGCACGGGGTTGAGTTACATGGTGATGCTATCCGTCATGTCGTTCAACGGCGGGATCTTCCTGGCCGCGGTCGGTGGCCACGCTGTGGGCTTCGTTCTGTTCAGAGCCCGTGCCAAAAGAAAGAGCGAATCAGATTCCACCAAACCGAACGGCCCAATATCATGCTGATCCAGGGACATGGGCCGAGAAGCCCATTAACACAACCATTTGCACAATGCACACACGTTTCCCTTTCCCTTTTACAATCATAACGATTTGGATTTGGCTCATTTCTACCAGAGTTCAGTTAAATTATTCTTAATTTATAATAATAATAATTTGCTTTTTGTACGTAGAGTAGAGTAGAGTAGATCAGATCCAATAATCGAAATCTGTGTATGTGTGTTGTGGAGTAGAGAATATATAAAGAAAATGGAGATGAAAAGACAAGACACAATATAATAAAATAAAAAATTGAAAAAGGGAAAATAGAGGAAGTCAAAAGATGAAGCAACATGCAGGGAGGCAGATTCTTTGAAATAATGAAAAAAAGTGGTATAGAGGGAGAAGCATTGAGATTTGGGGATGAGATGGAATCTAATGGGACGGGGGAAAGGGAGAAGCGCCCACCGTGCGCGTAAATTGCCAACATCCATAGTGCGCGCCTTCCCAACAACCAGATGACACTTGACGTTGCTCGACGTAACCCCAATAACTACCCATTAACGCATCCTCCACCATTATTATTATTATTATTATTATTATTTTTAACAGTAAGTTATAATAAGGAAATAGATTTTTTTTACCGGTAATTGACAAGTACTTCCAATAAATTTTTTAGTCRAAAATACATGTCTTAAAATTGGAAAAATACTTTTTACAAACATTCATTAATATTTTAAACGAGTAAAAAAGAAATAATATTAGAACTTTTGAAATGGGCAAAGTGGAGAGGTATTTTCTTGTATTTTTTATTTACACCCTTGTGCCATTTCAACATTTGTTATTACGTCGGTTTAATTTGATGCAGTATAGAGTTTGGTTCGGAGAGATCTTTTTACAAAAGTGAAGGTTTGATCTGCCACGTGGGAAAGCAAGGGACACGTATCGTGGACCACGTCTGTCAATATCAAAGATCTACCCTTTATGGATTCTTCAAAAGTCCTCACGGGCAGACCAGGGCACGGGCAGGCAAGTGATGGAGATTCTTCTCCCTTAAGCAAAGTATAATTCCCCGCCCTTCTCCTTATCCAATTACGGAATTATTCACTTCAACTCCAATTACCAAATTACATTACATATTCAAATTAATCATTCATTCAAAGTTGGAATGACAAAAGAAATTAAAACGAAATAGAGTAAAATATGATATCAATATTATTGAAATTGTGTTGTTGTGCATACAGCAAATGGGGAGGGTGGACTTGTGTGAGAGTCCCCAAAAAGTGCCCAAGGCCCCACTGCACATGGCTTTTATAGAATCTAGAAACTTTTTTTTTATTTATATTTTTTATTTCGAAACAAAAGATGTGGAAAATAAACTTTTCCATCCTCCCTTGTTCATCGGCTTTGACTGAGTGACCTGAGTCCCCACCCAACAAAGAACAAAATAACATGCTGTACCTTAGCTAGCTACCAATTCTAATATCTCTTCCTAATTGGAAGATCCAAAACACTTATTTTTCATATTTTTTTTCTTCTCTAAAACTAACAACAAATACCATTTTTCTTCATCTTCTTTCCTCGTCTTCTTCTTTTGCCAATTTTGTACTGTCACTATGCCAACTAACTCCACCAAATTTCGTACTCCTACACCTTTCTACCGCCTCCACTTCAGTAAGTCCATTCTTGGGGAAGCTTGAGTTCACGGTCCGTTGGTGGCTGCCGACGGCTGTTGCGTTTTTGTTGATTCGCGCCGCGGTTGATCTGCAGCCTCAGAAGAACGTCTGCACATCACAATAACAAAATATATTCAGATCGATTTGTCGAAACTGGCCACCACTGTGTTAATAGTAATGGTTTTGTTTTGTTTTGTTTTGTTTTTTCTTTTTACCGTTCTCCGCATTGAATCGTCCGGCAGCGACGGGTTGAAGATGGGGCTGGCTGCAAATGTCGTCCAGGTTCAGATTCAGGGCTTGCATCACTCTAGCAGGAACCAACACCGTAGAACAGCCTGCGGATAGAAAAAGAAAGTCATTAATTACTTTAACGATTACCAAATACGAAAAGAACCTTCCAAATTAGAGAGGATTGATGATTTAATTTGATTTAATTTAATGCCCCATCAATCAATCTGTTTCCATGAGAGCGGAATTGGGGATGGGAAGAAGAAAGAGAGTAGGGACCTGGCTTTTTGCGTGGCTCAGATTGAGTGCCGGTATGTCGAGGCAAGAAGACGCCAGTTCCAGCGCATTCCCTTTTGCCCGCTGGAGGAGTTCCAAGAAACAGAGCCCTCATCCCAGAGCCTTGAGGCGGCTGCTGCGGTGGAAGCCATGCGGATGACGACAACCCCCGACTGCGATGGTCTCTGTTTCCAACGAATTCCCCGCCCCTCACTCCATTATGAACCATTTGATGGATCTGCTGTTGTTGGTACCCTGCATGAGAATTCATCTGTTCACCGGCAGCCAAGTTTTGTCGCTGCATAATCTCCTGCTGAAACTGCCAAAGATATGAATCCAATAAGGAATCAGTATAGACTACTAATAGAACGGAACCCTAATTGACCTTCTAATTCAGGCCCCATAAAGAGGTAGGTTAGAGGTTTACCTGCATAGCATGCAACTGCTGATAAAATCCGGTACCGGCGTTGGAGTTGTTCACCGGAACAGAGACTTGAGGAGTTCCTCTGTTATGATGATGAACCCCATGGGCGCAGTCATTCGTTCGCATCCTGGCGACTTCCCCTGCAGCCGCATGCAGCAGATCCCATGTAGCCGGAGGGGACGAGACCTTACAATTGCCTTTTGGACTTCCGCGACTGGAGCCTTGACTGCAGCCACTGCCGCTCCCCATACCGCACAGAGTGGATTGTGGAGATCCAGACACAACCCTCCCCTGTGAAGAAGAACCCCCAAAATTAGACATGGGATTCAAAGAAAATAGAAAATCAAACAAGTTTCGATTTGAAACCTTTGCATTATCGGGGTCGAAGGCGTCATCAACTGATGAGTGAGCCATACGGAGAGTTAAACCAGCCATGTAATCCTCCTCGTCACTCTCCGTCTCGCTGGAACCCTTCAATGATTCGCCCGGAGAACTGAAATCTGAAAATCCCCCGAAAGTGCCGAATTCCAACGGAAACGAAGCCCGTCCAAACTGAGACAAACAATTTCGATCACTGCTTTTTCTGGTATTGCAACTCTTGTGATCCAACATATTATCATCATCAGCAAGAAACTGAGGCGGAAGCCAAAACTCGCCGTCGTCCAAACTCTCAGCCATCATCACGAAGGCAGCGACCAAAATTAAAAGCGGAATCCGATCAGAAACGAGAGAGAACGAAAGAAAGAGAGGAGACGCGAAGGCAAGAAATCTAGAAGGAGGTGAAGGGGGCAGATAACAAAAAGAGGGGGATTCTTTATAGGAAAAAGGAAACGAATTTTTTTTATAAAAAAGGAAAAATCAAAATTTAAATTGAAAATAAAAGTAAATGAGTGTAACTACGTGCACCTTGATATGTAAAGCGTCCCTTCCACAAAGCTTGCGCCAGTTGGCTGGCGCCACTATTAACAACTTTTTTATATAACATTATTTCAGATTTTTTAAAAAACAATAAGGAAATAAATTATTAAAATTGGAAAAATTGACGCTGTGGTCGTGGGAGGTAAACGCAGGGTAGGTGCGAGTGGGAATTGAAAGTTGAAAAATAGGGTGCCGCTCGGCACGAGCCCAGATGAGTGGGCCACCTCAACCGAACCGCTCCTCTCTCTTTTTAGATCGTCGATTGAATAAAAATGGTGGATTTAGTACCACGGGTCACGGCTCTGACGTTTCAGATTTAACGGAGTGCAGGCCATCGACGGTACAACTTCACGGCGTACGTTGGATATAACGTCACATAGCCCCAACTGAAAGCAAAGCAGCAATTAAATGCCATGAATTTTATAAATCCCCTCCCATATTAGTACATTATTAATTCCCATAAGAGGAAACTGGTCGTAGAATTACAATAATTGCGCTCTCTCTCTACAAGGTAAGCCGGTGCCCGAATAGTAACCGAATTTTTACTTTTTATTTATTTTGAGATGATTTTTAGTGATGTTGGTGGAGACTGGAGAGTATAACTTGTGGAATAGCTCAATAGTTGAACAGAGCCAACCAACCGAAAGTAAAAGTTGGTTCGATTCGAACTTAATTTAGAATAATATTAAGAATGGAATTAATTATTTGATGTAATGGAATAATCGAAACATTCATGGGTTAATTTGGTAGCAACTAACTTCCAAGTTCCAACACTAACTGCTAATAAAGAAAAGAAGCTTGTTGGGGCGTGGTGTGTGCCGGTGGGATGGCGGCGCGTGGAGGGAATATGGTAAAAGGAAGAGGAATCTTAAACATGCGGCACGCCCTGATCCGCACGATTCTTCACGCAACCGAGTTTCCAATAAAGCGAAAGAAAAAAAAAAGATGGAAAAGCATTGAGTTGGGTTGAAAAGTGAGAGGAGAAAAAATATCATGTGCAAAAGTACGAGGCCTAAAGACGATATCCCACCATAGCCATGTCCACATTCTTGAATCTACCTCTACACAGGTAAAATTTCAGAATTGACCATTGAATTCTGCATATTTACCAGAAAACACCACCAGGTCAATTATTGGACTGTGTGTAGTGTAGGTTATAACGTCTGAGTTCGGTTGTGGTCAATGAGTCATTTGGCATTGGCAGCCGCAACCACAACCACATGTTCGCCCGTCGTCACGTTACATTTATTACTTTATTAATTTAAAAAAGAATTAATATTTTGAGTGGAAGGGAGTTCTGTGAAAAACCCGGAAAAACGGCGGCGAAGTGGGAAATGATCTGAAAGAGGCGCCGGATTTCCGGGAGAGATTGCGAATGCCCGCCAAGTAGGCAAAAATTGGCGCGTAATTCCTGCAGTTGGTCGGGTCGGGTCTCGGGTTTTGCGGGCGCGATCTGGAAAGTGGGAAAAAAATGGGAGCCACGAAGTCGGTTGCGCTATTTCTATTTCTCTGCCTTACTGGCTTCCAACAAACAATCACAGACACAGACAATTAATTATAAAACTACTCCTTCCAATTATTTTTTTAATATTTCAAAGACATGGAATGTATTAGATTTGACTTTTCGGTGATAATAGTACAACAGTCATGCTTGTAATTTTCAGCAAAAAAAAAAAAAAAAAAAGAAACTCCTCCTGCAAGATCTAAGTATTGTCAGAGAGTTCAATATAAAAATCTAATATTTTAAAAGATCAAAATATGTTTCATATAATTGTATGTACATGGACAAAGCAAAATAAAGTAGAAAAAAAGGAAAAAATAAAGATGAAAAGAAATGAAGTGGAGTCCAGCTCTGAGGTGAGTGGCTGTGTCATAGGATTCTAATTAACCGAAAGAGAGTGTCAGTCAGCTCAGCTCAGCTGAATCCCTTTTCCCAATTCCCACCAGTTAAATTTTTTTAAATTTTATTTTCTGGCTTTGTTTCGGCGTAAATTCTCACCCAAAGGCCAAAACCGCCAGCTTTAGGGCGAGGGCCCCTATGCATTAAGTTTCTAAAATCTCGCCGACACTGAAACTTAGAGATCTAATTAAAGCACAAATCTAAGTTAGTTGCCTTCTTTTACGAGGAATAATTTTTCCTTTTTTTTTTTGGCATTGATTTGGAAATAGCTTTGACCAGCTGTCCACGCTCCCACTCACGTGCCTCACAATTCACATAATCCCAAATCTGAAGCTTAAACATGTTTTTTTGTATTCGTAGTTTAGTAATTGAGGTTGACGGTGGCCGACAGATCGTAACATATAGTTGTTGGAGACGGTGGGAGGTTTTGGTAACCAACTTGTTTGAAGTGCAATCATTGAAATTTTCATTAATGGCTAATGTTTTTATTATTATTTTTTTAATCTTTCCTCGTCGCCGACATCATTGGCTGTTACCGGACCGCCGGGCTTCCCGCCGTTTATTCAAGAATTTCAAAATCAACCTAGTTTTCAGAAGTCCTCGATGTTTATTGTGCCTTTTGGTCAGTGACAAAACAAGCATAATTATATTCCTCTTTTTCAGTTTTCAAATATGCACTTATTACCAAATTTGAAGATTGTTATATTGGTAAATCTAGCTACTAATTATTAGTTGAATCTAATATATATATATTTATATTTTTTTTAACGTACAGAATCTAAAATATTATTAATTAATTATTAATATCAATATTTTAAAATTTGTAGAGTAATTATTTTATAATATTGTATTTTACATGTTTCGATTTTAACAAGAAAAAAAAATTAGTTTATAGCATGAAATTCTATATTTATCAAAAATTTTTTAGTTTTAAAATATATTTATGCATTTTAAGATTTTAGATTAAAATTTTCAAATAAAACATAATAATACTATTTTCAGGATTTACAATCACATCATCTAAAAATAAATTTAAAAAACAAATATTTCAAACAAACAATCATTTAATCAGTTTGATTAAGTGAATTTATAAATAGAATCCAAATTACATACCAAATATTACAATTTTATTATTATCTTCTCTTTTCGAATCACACGCTAAACTCAACACACTTGGGTGAGAGTAGTTAATGTTATTTCGGTAAAGCCTTTACTTGAAAAATATTTTTGAGTGGTATAATTATTTCAAAGTATTTAACATSTGTAAAGGAGAATCCATATGTCACCATCATGTTTGACAAATKTTTGCACAATATTTCCATTTGCTATTCGATATTGACGATAGAAAAACTAAAATTTAAGGACTAATAAATGCATATAGATAGGAAATTATATGCTAAAATACAAAAGTACTAAATATTCCCATCTTTTTAAAAGTTTGATGACACTGCTTTTCACCTTTATAGACGCTTCAAAAATATTTTTGAGCAATTTGAACAAAAAACTGTTAATACTTTGTGTAGGAAGTTAACGTGGTCGAATCTAAATTGACATGTGTTTTAATTTTTACAATAAAATCTTCTTTATTGTCTACTTAATTTTCTCCTAATTACATTTTGGAAAGCTATTTGTCTCTTCTACATTTTCTCTCTTTTTAGAGTTATTAAAAAAGAAAAAGACTACACTAACTATCACGTTAGGGTAAATTATGTCACAAACTTTTCAATCAAAATATTAATAGGTTTTTGTTGGAAATGTATTTTTGAAATTTTAAAATAGTATGACAAGTTCTAGATTTTTTGTTTTTTTCTCTTTTTCAATTGAGCCGAAATTGTACTACGTTTGGACACAGCTTGAAGCGGGAATGAAATTGAATGGGAATGTTAATGGATCCGTAAGGCCCATTTATGCAATCGGGTCATGGGCTGTAAAAGGGTCTGCAGAGGAAGTTCAGCCCGTTGACTAATATTAGATGGGCCAGTGCACAAATTCTTTTGGGCTTTTCATATTTACGGAGGTGCGTTTTGCAAAATGTTTTGTCAAATTTTAAATTTTGCAGTAATGTCTTAGTCTACTTCCCATTACAACATCCATCTCATAGCATAAAAACTACTCTTCTATTAATCGTCAAGATGGGTAGGGTAAAGTGTGACGTAAGAAGATAGAGTATAAAAGATAGAATAAATAATCCGTATCCTAGAAGGCAAATAAATAAAGTTAAGCGTAAAAGTGAGATGTTATGTATAAGGATAGTCAAAATTTAAAATTTGTTCTGATAATCATATTCTCTTTCTAAAATCTAAAGATACTAAAACATTAATCAGAACAATAAAATTTCTGAAGACTACAATAAAATTATTTTCTTCAATAAAAAGAGAGAGGGAAAAAAAAAGGAAGAGGCACAGCACGGCTATCATGAACGAATGGAATGATGAGAAAGGACAGCACGAGAAGTTTCCGAGTAGTTGCCTCTGGCCCTGTATATGCGTATGCGCGCAAGCCATCTCTCTGTTTTTT
>NW_019104524.1:571556-607823 GCF_001995035.1 Momordica charantia
ACGCTTGTCCGTACTGCCATTTTTAAAAGCTAGATCGGGTCCGCGGCGTCCGTTCCCTCACGTTTTAGTTTCAATCTGCAGTGGTGCCGGCGCCGGTGAAGCAGCAGCGTCAAAAATGGTGAAGGATCGCAAATTTGGAGTGGCTCTCGATTTCTCCAACAGCAGCAAAAATGCTCTGCGATGGGCCATCGATAACTTGGCCGACAAAGGCGACACTCTCTTCGTCATCTACGTAAACCCCAACTCGCTCGATGAATCTGCCCATCAGCTCTGGGCTGAATCCGGCTCTCGTTCGTCATCCCTTTTCTTTTTTCTTTCTCTGATTTCACAGATTTTTGTAAATCCTGTAAATCTGATCCGATTGGGTTTCTGCAGCTCTGATTCCGTTGTCCGAATTCCGAGAGCCGGATGTACTGAGGAAATACGATGTCAAAATCGACATCGAAGCCCTAGATATTCTCGATACTGGCGCTAGACAGAAAGAGGTACTGATTTTGATCAGCCCTTGATTTTAATCACAGTGGTGCGGTGAGGCTAATTTTGAAATTAAACTGTGATTTTAGATTAATGTTGTGGCGAAGCTGTACTGGGGAGATGCGAGGGAGAAGATTATCGATGCGATCGAAGATCTGAAGCTGGAATCTCTGGTAATGGGAAGCAGAGGACTGAGTACCATCCGAAGGTTTGTCTTCTTTCCTGTTCTACAACGAATCATTTGAAGTTTTTGGGAACTGAAAAATTTTCCGTTTGGTTGATCGTAAAACAGGATTCTGCTTGGGAGTGTCAGCAATTACGTGATTACTCATGCTCCTTGTCCTGTGACAGTCGTCAAGGAAGCAAACTTTCAGAGTCATTAAGGCGAGAAATCGGTGAATGGGGCTTTGTTTGATCGTGTTACTTAAACTATCTTTATGCTTAAACTTATGAAGTTTTAGAAAATGGTGTTTAATTTGTGTCCTTGTTGAACCTTGATAATTTCCCTGTTTTCAGGCAATAAAATATATAAGAGTTTGTATTTCATCTTCGTCTTGAAAATAAGTTGAAACCACCGCAGGGATTGTGGCTCAAGTAATTGTAGATTAGCAGATTTGATCGGAATTAGAACAATAGTAATTAATTAGTTTACTAGAAATATTATATTTAGTTTATCTTGACTAATTGGATAATGGGTGAATATTATATTTAAGAACTGTCCCCCCCATGTGCTCTGTTGTTTCAGGACTGCCTTCTCATTGTTGTTTATTTTCTGAAATATTAGTATATAGAAATAGCCTGATCTAAAACTTCTTGGTTAAGTATAAGCGGCCTATTTTGAAAATACATATTTTTAGTTCACATACCTTAATTGCAGCTAATTTTTTAAGAATAATTAATTGAAGATAAATATCTTTTTAATAATTGTATGGTAATCTTAAATTTTCATGCCTCTTAAACTGCAGCTATTGGAACTAATTTTAGAAAATGATCTTACAACAGTAATTTGTCAAATATTTCCCTAAAAAAAAAAGGTTGTCAAATAGTCTCTTTCAAATTTGTTCTCTCTTTTGGAGTTTGATTCGTAGAGCTAAGTTAATTGGTGATTAATTTTTTTTTTTTTAGAAAATTATTTAAAATATTTGATTTAGGTAAAATTGTCAATAATCGATGTTTTCAATTCAGTCGGCTCCTTTGGGGATTTTAACAGAAATCCTGTGGGAGGGAAAAGAGGGAATCCAAGCTTTCGAATTAGGAGATGATGAAATTACAYGACTCGCCCTCTTATCCGTTCAAATGTGTTGTCCGATTTGACAGGCTATATTGTCAAAATTCGACTTAACTTTTTTAATATTTTATTTAATCACTTTATTCTTTATGTTTTTCTAATGTTACGTGTTTGAGACTATCTAAGAAAACTACTCTCATGGATGAGTTTTTTTTTTTCTTTTTCAAAGTTGATGAGTGACTTTTTGTTTTTGGTCATTGCATCATTGCATTTTTTGAAAAATATTTCAAGTAGGAGAAATTTAGAGTTTGATAGTTGTTCAACTATTTATCTTTATGTTGATAGCTCTACAATTTTTATCTATAATTCTAAAAAGAGTATGCGATTTCGAGAAGGCTTACATTTTCAATAATTAAGCTGAATATTTATAATATCTAGAGATAGGTTTCTCATTGTGAATTTTTCTTTTCAACTAATAAAAAATTAAATGCAGCTTAGAAGACTAAATTATATGTTTCTGTTTGTTCATTGAAAATATATTTACACACACAACATGGAACCTCTAAAGAATTGAAACCACGGTCCGCGCCAACAAATTAAACAGGACAATAAACCTAACTAAATTGACAAAAGTGGGACAATGAATTTGATACAACTATTTTTTTTAATCATTTGAAAATTGTAATCTTATCTTCAAATTGACCAAATTAATTGGATTTAATTTTTCTCAAAATCTTCTTAGACCAAAGTTGGTCTTATGTTGTTTTAAGCACCCACCTAAATGAACTTAAATAGCATATAAATAACCCTATGCTTTTTATAATAAAAAAAATTAGTGACCAAGATCATATGTTTGAGCTGTTTGAGGCACATATTTTCAACTAAAATGTAAGACATCAACTAAAAAACAATAATAACAATAATGATAATGGTGTTTTAAATAATTTTGAAAATAGAAATAAAAAGCTAATTTTATGGATAATTGGCAACAGAATGCACAAACTTTTCCTTTCGTGTGAAGCGAGCCTCAAAATCAGTCACCATTACCAAACCACCACAACCAATGGGAGGCATTTAAGAAGGCACATTTGCTTGCAGTTCTTGGCTCCAACCAACCAGCCACGGCCTAATGATGAAAACAGAGTAAATTGTACCAGAATTTGTATTATATTTAATGATCATTTGATGATCCGTCACTCGTAAGATTACATCTAATCACATTTCTTAAGTCATTCAGATCCTAAAGTAAAGCAACCGTAAAAGAACAAAAACAACAACAAAATGTTACCATAAATCCCCATTCAATTTTGTTGTTTTTCACCCATCAGTTCAAATTCCGGGACCAGAAAGCAACATTTTGCGGCCATTAATGCAGAAATAGGCTCTTCATGTGTTTGAGCAAGTTTCAGTAATCATTTCTTCCTCCTCTTCACGCTATATATGAAACTCACCATGCTTTTTCCAACACCCTCCAATTTCTGGGTTGGTTAAAAACCCAATGGACGTAAATTTCGCCCACCAAGAACAAGAGAGAGTGCCAATTCGATTTCGAAACCACTCGCTCAAGCTTTGTCTTCCTAATTTGGTGAACCACGATTGTTCGAACCCATTCTCCATTTTGCGCCGCTGGGTTTGGAAATCTGCTCGAAAGGTGTTCCCAAGCGGGTTCTGCTGCAGAGGGCTCGAATACAAGGGAATGGTGGTGAATAACTCCACGTTTTGTTCTTCCCCAGCGTTTCTGGAAGAAGTTGCGATGGAGATTCGGGTTGAGGACAAAGAAGGGAAGGAAGAGAAATGTGATATGTTTGGTAATGCCCATAAGGTGTTTGATGAAAAGCGTGGGGATGGGGAAAGCGCTTCTAGTTCTAGTTCTGATTTGTTGACATCTGAGGCAACGGGGAGTCATGATGAAGAGTCATCTTCATCAACTTTAATGGGCTGGCCTCTTAATCAGACGGTTGGTGAAGAGGGTGGCGGTGATAAACTCCATTTTGACGACAGGGAGCTGGAGAGAGAAGCATCATCAGTGTCAGGTATAGGCTGGTACTATTTTTATAACACAAGATGATTCTGGTGATTGGTGAATCTGATGTTGTGATAGTTTTGTGTTGTGGATTTTGGGGTTTCAGAGATGGAGATAATGGAGAGGTTTTCAAAGCTGCTGCTGGGTGAAGACATGTCAGGCTGTGGAAATGGAGTCTCTACTGCTTTGGCTATTTCTAATGCCATTACCAATCTTTGCGGTATGTCAATTATTTGTCTTTCCATGGAATCTCTTGGGCTCAAAAAAGATATATATATATAAAAAAACGACAACAAAAGATGGTAACACTAAATAATAGATTATTGTTCTTTTGTTTAGGCCCAACTTGGACCCAAATACTACTAGCAAGTAGCACTAGCGATAATAGAAATATATATTTATAAGAAAAATTTATGTTCTTATTAATATATGTTTTTTTTTGKGCTAAGGAGTTGTAACATATCAACTATAGATAATAATTAATTGGTAATAATTTTTTATTTAACATAGATACACTAATCATCAAAATCAATTTATACCGGTAGATTTTGCATACTTCTGTTAATTGTGATTCCGAGCCTAGTTTTGTATATTGTACATCTCTTTATATATTTTCAAACCTTCGTAAACTTATTTATTTTTGTAATTATAATCTTTGTTGTTTGAGAGAAGTTAACAAATAATTTATCTTTAAAATTTTAAGTTAAATTATTTGTTAACCTTCAATGAATATGCATGTGGTTTATACCTGGTATAGAATTTTAACTTCATTACAAAAATTCAATATAGATAAATTCCAAAAATGCAAGGTGTTTCATTTCTATTATCGAATTTTTATCGAATACTAAAACATGTAGTATTAGAATTCCAAAAAAGGTGGAAATTTGATCGTACAAAGTTGTGATGGTGGGATTGTTGAACTTTCAGCCACTCTGTTTGGGCAATTATGGAGATTAGAACCGTTGGCTGCAGAGAGAAAAGGCATGTGGCGAAGGGAGATGGAATGGTTACTGTGTGTTAGCAATCACATCGTCGAGCTGATTCCCGTTTGGCAGACATTCCCAGATGGAAGCAAACTTGAGGTTCAATTCAAAATATCCAAATATCTTTTTACCAAATTCCTCTCTCTACAACTTTTCTTTATCTTCTTTCTTTTGGCTGATCAGATAATGACTTGCCGGCCCCGTTCAGATCTTTACGCCAACCTCCCAGCCCTCCGTAAATTAGACCACATGCTGCTCGTAAGTTTATTTCTCAACCCCACCTTAAAAAACCTTTAAAAACCCAGTCTTTGAACACGATTATGATGAAAAGATTGGTGTCATTTTGCAGGATATATTGGACAGTTTTGTTGATTCGGAGTTCTGGTACGTTGATCAAGGGATTCTCGCCGCAGAGGCCGATGGGTCCTCTTTCCGTAAGCTTCTGGAGCGCCAAGAAGACAAGTGGTGGCTTCCGGTCCCTCGAGTCCCCAGTGGAGGCCTTTCTGAAGCTTCGAGAAGGCAGCTGCAGCACAAGCGCGACTGCACCAACCAAATTCTCAAAGCCGCCATGGCTATCAACTCTGTTACTCTGGCTGACATGGATGTCCCTGATTCTTATCTTGAGGCCCTTCCAAAGGTAAGAAAAATAGTAACTTTTTGCAGTTCTTAATAAGAGATTATATTTATCGTAATTTATTCSCTTAAGTTTTTTGTGTTCCACGGTGATTTAACATAATTAAGAGAGCCCACTGATATGACTGATATGTAATTAGTTACAGAGCTGGTATTAGTTAAAGAGTAGGTGGAATCTGTTATTCAAGTTGTTAGCTATCACTTTGTAAGTCTGTACACTACTTCCCTTCTATATAAAGGGAATACTGTAACCTTGATGATTCAAGATATCAAATATGAATTCGTGCTCATCCTACTCTTACCTTCTTATCATAGTCTGATAAACATGTTAATAGCGACATTCTAGGTTTGAATTTCTTTAATCTCATACCTTGGTTTTTAGTCTAGTGTTAGTTAGGCCTATAAAAAAATTAGAGGCTTGGTGCAAAACTTCAAATCACTGCAGCTACCTACCGAAGAAGTCATATCAAACAATTAACATTCACAGTCATTTGTCCGGTCTTGTGTTAATTTTCAAGCCGACAAATGAGAGGAGTAATAAAAATATGAATTAAAAAGTTAAATTTATGGTACTTGTACTTTGGTTATTGGTGATTTAACATGAACCTAGTTTTTCTGTTTAAACTTTGTTTCAGAATGGAAGAGCGAGCTTGGGAGAAGGGATTTACAGGCACATATCGTCAGATGAATTTTCCCCTGTTTGCTTACTGGAATGTCTAGACATGTCCTCGGAGCACCAAGCCATAGAGATAGCCAACCGAGTTGAGGCCGCTATGTATGCATGGCGCAAAGGAATGGGCTCAAAACCAACCAATAATTCATTGCGTTCGAGCGCAAAGTCGTCGTGGGAAATGCTGAAGGAGCTGGTGATTGATGCAGACAAAAGCGAGCTGTTTGCAGAAAGAGCAGAATCTGTACTATACTGCCTCAAGCAACAGTTCCCAAATCTCCCTCAAACAAACCTTGACATGAGCAAAATCCAGCACAACAAGGTCTCTCTCTCTCTTAGCATTCCAATAATTTCCCACTTCTAGTTTCAACACACATGATTTGGATTTGGTTGCTCTGTTTAGGATGTGGGCAAGGCTATTTTGGAGAGCTACTCGAGAGTGTTGGAGAGCTTGGCGTTTAACATCGTAGCCCGTATTGACGATCTGCTTTATGTGGATGATTTGGCGAAGCATTCAGATGAAATTCCAAGGATTTCCCAATTGGGAATCGTTGCTCATAATACCAGTAATCGGATCCAATTCTCGGTGCCATTTTCCAGCTCCCCTTATACCACAACATTTACAAAGCCCAGCTTCTCGCCGATTCCGATCATCAGCCAAACTCCGCATCGTGGTATTGGCGTAAACAATGAGTCAATAGACAATGTAGCGTCCATGAAGGGATGTGGTAATTTCATTGAAAAGTTGGATTTAGTAGCTGAAATAGCTGAAGATGAAGGATCAGAAAGATCTAAATTTGGCAAAACCCAAGATTTTAGTAAATGCGGAGACAGCATAATGAACTGACCATACATGGTTCCCCGATAAGATTAAATCTCTAAGTTTGGTCGTCGGAGTTACAGGTACAAATTAATCTTTAATTGTATACAAAGGTCAAAGGGAAGCTATATTTTTCCCTTGTGTAAATTTGTCTTGTGTGGCCTGGAGTGGTAGAACTTAAGAGGCTGTATATTTTGTATATTATGAATTTACATGTTTAATCAACAAGTCGTTGTAGTATAGTGGTAAGTATTCCCGCCTGTCACGCGGGTGACCCGGGTTCGATCCCCGGCAACGGCGTATTTGTACAATTTTTAATTAAAATTTCAATTTCATAGCTCTATATAAATATTCAATTCCACGTTGTAGTATAGTGGTGAGTATTCCCGCCTGTCACGCGGATGATCCGGGTTCGATCCCCGGCAACGGCGTAATTAAATAGTTTTTAATATAATTTTAGTTTCATGGCTGCACGTACGTCTTATAATAAAAATGAATTTTTTTATCACACACAGTCTTGTAACATTATGGTAACTTTTATCGCCTAACATGCATGTGATCCTGCGTTTGATCCCTAGCCGTACTTTTCTGTATTATTTAATTCTAACTCTCTTCATTTTACCTTCATGGTCGAGAAGCGCGTGTTCAATTTACCCAGTTTTTAAAAATTCAAAATACGGTAAAAAAATAATTTCGACAATTTATTATTTACYAACATTTTTAAAAATTATTCAACGTGTAAACAACCCAGATTTGATAGAACATTGAGAGCCTAGCAATAGGGCACGCAGATTCTTAATTAATTGTAGATTTCAGTGGGAGATCTAGAGTAGAAAATATGGAAAAGCAGAGAAAGTATTGAAAAGGATAGCAAGAATTTTTGCCAACCCCCACTTGTGCTGATCAAAGTTGAAATTTGATAGCCAGGAAAAACACATTTTCACCATTTTAAGAAACATCTAAGAATCATTCCTCGGATAATTAAGGTGATAAAAGATAAGCAGCATACGAGGCTAAGGATATATAATATTCGCAAGCAGTTCCAGATTCCCCCGTCTCCATATCCATTTCTCCATACCAAATACAGAAGCATATTATATATGTACATACTTTAAACATTACTTAACTTAATAATTCATGCTGGTTCTGTGTTGGAAGATGTAACGATAAGATGTCCTAGATATTAGAGGTTCTTATGTACCTGCGAAAAAGCATATGGAGCAGGGATTAAGGATCAATATAGCTAAGTTTCATTTTGAGCATATATATATCTGCTGTTAAGCAGAAGAGCGCTGCAAAATTAGTTTAAAGGGTTTGATGGAAAGGGGAACAGCCATGGAAATGAAAAACCTTGATGGGGGATGATGCCATGACCGGCAGGTGAGATTCTCAGTAGTAGAGAGAGCCTGCATTTTTCGAAAATAAAAATGTAAGTGAATCTTCGGACTCTGCAGCGAAAGAATTTTAGTTGTGACATTTCATCAAACACCTCATCTGCATCACGTACCTTTCCACCAGTTTCCTCTGGAAGCACCACCCGAATCATCATCATCTTCTTCCCCATCTTTCTTAATCTGAAAAAGTCCCAATGCAAATTAATAGATTCTTCAGAACAAAAGAGTGGGGTTTGCGGAAAATAATGCCACAATACTCACGGAAGAGTTCAATCCAGTTGCAGGGTTTTGGGTATTGTGGGGGTGGGGATACACATCCTGACCACCATAGTAGATTGAAGAACTAAGATGACATGGGTGTGCAATTTGTTCCTGATTAAACGAACTCGCTTCTCTGCTTGATGTGTTCTGGCTCTTCGTTTCCTTACTCTTGGAGTTTGATTCTGCAGAGACAACAGGCTCCCAATAACTTATCACTTCCATTTTACTAGCAAAAAATTAGATACGAACAGAGTAACGCAACGAACCAGTCTTGGGGTGCCATGGAATTTCTTCTCTTTTCCCATCGACTTCGGAGCGCTGAGAAAAAGACAAGGAATCAGGCAAACCCCCAAATTTGACTTAAAAGGCCACCGCCCAATAGGAGACTTTTTTGCGAGGGAGAATTTAAATCCTCTATTAGAAAATTTAAACGGATGATTTTTTTTTCGAGAATAACGGATGATTTTTTTTTTCGAGAATATGTCAATTACTGTCAAACTAAATTCACACTCATGTTCCTAATTATTAATATTAATAGTGCAAATAAATCATTATTGTATTGATATAAGTAACATCTTGTGATCCTAAAGTAAAATAATAGTATTAAATAGACAATACCATGCGTATACCATTTTTAATAATATAAAAAGAGATTCATAATCTTGATAACTATTTTTTTCGATTTGAGCTCGAATAAGAAGTGGGGTGAAATTGAACTCTCTAAAAAAAAAAAATAATAATAATAATATAAAGTTGTTGGAGAAAGGAAAGAAAAGTAGAGGCATACTTGGAGTAAAGAGGCGAAAATGTGATTGGAAGAATGGCCAATTGGTTTGTTGTCGGACATTTTGTTGGCCGCCCAACCTAAGGTATAGCCTATACAACAATCGCACCCACCAATTTATACAACCAAATTTCACCCTTCACTTTCACTTTTGTTCCTAACAAGAATATTATTATTAACAGCGTGTTATATTTGTTGTTTTAGTTTGTTCCAATATAATTCCAATCCAGCTGACATACAAATACTTCTTCATCTGATGCTGTGATGATCATATGATTACAAAAAAAAATAAAATAAAATAAAAACTACTCTCCAACTAACTTAATTCTACCAAATTCTTGTTGTTTTAATTACCACTCAAATTTTAGAAAATGTTTGTGTTTGGTTGATTATCATTATATATTATTTTTTACAATAAGAGAGAAGGGTGAGAAAATGGAATCAAACCCATTAGAGAATTTGTTATTTTTTTTTTTGTATTGAGATTAGACTTTCAATTTTGAATTTCTCTTTTCCCTGTTATTTTTTCTGCGTTTTGTTTTTCCATCTATTATAAATGGAGATAGATGGATCATTTGGTAGATGGACACAAATAGAGAGTCGTGAAAAATTCTTCAAGAAAGGAGAGTTTGAAGAGCTAAATACTTGTGTAGTGATTCGTGAGATTTTTTGTGTGAGAAGAGATAAATCATTGCATAGGACTTGTAAACTCTTAGAAATTCTCCCCGGTATTTTTTTTGGGTTTGTAAAGTGTGCAACCAAAGTCCTACCTTGGTTAGAGAAAAAAGTAATATCCATGGTATATAAATAAAGACAATTATCTCCATTAATTTGAGACTTTTTGGATAGGATTATCCCAAAAATGAATTAGATAATTATTGGTTTGTTGTATTATTTCTCTAATAGAGAGAGAACGCGTAGAAAAAGAGACCAACAAATAAAAAGCTTTCAAATTTTTAACGGTGAAGTTAAATTTTTTACTAATAAGAAAGAGGAACATTGAGAGAGGGGAAAAATACTTATTATAACATAAAATTTGATAGCTCTTCATTTTTTTTCTAATAAAAAATATCTTCTTTCTGCAATTCTCTGCATCTACCTATCAAAATTTTAATGGTGGTGGGGAAGAGAGATTTTTAATTAATTTATATATTTTTCTTAAGTTAATAGCTAACGAATTTGTGGTGATGGGGTAGAAGAGGATTTCTTAATTATGGGTCAATTTTGAATTTTCAAAGAGAGAGACAGCAGCACGTGAAGAGAAGGAATCSTTGTAACTGGATGGTAYGAAATTCTTGTTGCTATCAAATTTTGAGAAGTATTCATCTTTACAAGTAAAGAGAGATGGAGAAAAACAGATGTTATCTTTTCTTTCTATGTTTTGAAAAACTAAAAATTTGTTAAATTTTTATTTGCCGAACAAAGATGAATAATATTTAGATGTTTATTAGTCAGCACTTTTCAAACTTTTACTAATAAGAAATATGAGCTTACGGAGAGAGAACAAAATACTTACAACCCTTCAAAATTCAACAACTTGTCATTATTTTCTTCTTATAAACATATGAAAGTGCTTTTATACCCTTTAAGAATTGTGTTTGAAAATATTGAAAATAATAAATACAACTCTATTTCTTTGATCATCAACAAAATACATCGTCCTTAATTATATATCAATTATGAATTTTCGGAGAGAGAAGCAGCKCGTGGAAGAAGGAATCCTTATAACTACCATGGCAGAAGAGATGAGAACTTATTAGTGTCACATAGAACTAGAGAGTCTGCACTAATTCTGAAAAACAAAAGCCATTGGTTTATTACTCAGAGAACCTTTTCTTTTTATTAGCAAGTTTTTGGTTGCATGAAGAGTAGCAGAATCTGTCATTGACATCGACAATCCCAACCCCAAACATGGAATAATGGAATTCTCTCTCTCTCTCTTGTCGCCTTATCCTTTTATCCTGTCGGACCTCTAACGAAACTCATTTTCTCATGGACTATACCATATCCTCTTCATTATTATTCCATTCTATAACGTGTTGGGATGGAAAATGTTCTTATACATRCTCCGATACTCCCTTCGTTCACACCACAATTTGATTATTTAACGTTGATGGACCTTACATCATATTTATCATTTTTAAATGAGGCTGATATGAAACACAATAAATAACAACCGTAGTATTATATATCAGAGAAGGGATGAAAATGGTACGGGGGAAACCAAATTTTAGAATTGTATTGATTACACAAGTGTACAAGTGTTTGTTGAAGATCACTCACAACTCACAATCACATGCCATGTTTCTCTTTTTAAAACGCATCACCAAAACCCCATTTCCCATTCTATTCCTCATATCATACTCATCCAATTGCTTGATGCCCATTATATTATTTTTCCAATTTCCCCTTAATTGGAATTTCATTGCTTCTCTCATCTCTACAAAAAGAATTGGGTCATCTTTAATTTTTCGTGGGGATGCAAATTGAAAGCAAACTTTAAAATTCTTAATGTTTTTTTTTCTTTTTTAATTTATTGAGGGGCCTTTCTTTTTAGCTGAACTAAGGAATATAATTACATGACGGCTGTGGCTATGGCTTGGCATCATCGGTTGTCAGTTTTCAAYGGGACAAATTAAGCCAAGCATCGCGACAACCGCACCCCAATTCCCACCTGTCTTTGTTCATAGTATTCTCATCATTATTCATAGTATTTTTTTCCCTTTTAATTTTCTTCCCAACGTATTTTTGTGTTTTTTATTTCCGTTTAAAGAGATGCTTCAATTTATGGTTAAAAGCAACGGCAGCCTGTTCCTATTGCTAATTCCATAACCCATAGGCTAGAAAATTTGGAAGGACCACTGGGACTGGGACATCCATATTTTATGTGTTCTTTTTTTTTTTTTTTTTGTGGCAATTGCTATAAATGGGAAGGTTGGATATTTTCATTCACGATCACAATACAGCTCACAGTTATTTTCTTGGTAATTTTGTTGAATAGTGTTTTTACTGAACTTGAGTTTTGTTAACCCATTATTTGAGGATAAATTTTAGTATTATTCAAATGTTAAAAAGAAATAAATTGATTAAAAAATTTTATGAATATCATAATAGAAAGAGCGTTTAAAATGAAGTACTTGAAATGGGATTCTTAGTAGACTTCCAGATCAGAGGTTTGCCAAAGAGAACTTGCAAAAAAAGGTTACATCTTTGCAACTGGCTCTGGCAGTGATCATACCCGATAAACACCATCTGAAAATCAACAGTTGAAAACGTAGGCCGTGATAAGGCCCAAAATACTACAGGGCCACCTTCAGGAAGACGCGTAATGAAGAGGCCCAAATAACTTCCTGGAGAAAACGAAGTGGCCCATGAATTTGGGCTAGGAAGTTGGAAGTCGTCTGAAATTGGGTTCTTTTCCCTTGGCCCATTGGAGAAGCCGATTATCCAAACAGCCCCCTCGCTTGTGAAAATTTTCAATACTGCCCCTAATTCAAATATATAGCCGACAATTTAAGTCACCAGTTGGGTATTCCCATAATATATATATATATATTTTGACTCTTCAAACTTTTTTTTTACGACACGTAGGTTGAGGATCGAATTCAAAACTTCTTGATCGAAAATATACGTCAATTACCGTTGAATTATATTCATTTTGACTGATTCTGGAAACGTTGTAGGCAAGTTTACACAACTTTCAATCGAATATAATTCAACAAGACAAAAGAATAATAACTCCTTTGAGAGGTAGGAAGTTTCTCAATTTCTTTCTTTTATCTTATAGAAAATTAATTTTACAAATTTATCCTAGAAGAAATAAAACTATATTCTCTTCCTATACTATACATTCATGGACAAACCAAAGCTAGCTTTTTTTACTTCTGTGGAACAACCTCCATTTTAATTGTTGGTCTCAACTCAAGCTTGTCCACTCCCACAGAGAACTTTCCTCTTTTGTAAAGGAAGCCATTGAAAAGCAAGGAAGGAGACCTATCCCCTGCAGCTTTAGCAAACAGGACTTTTTTTTTTTCCTTCACGTGAAACCACAGTGCGAATGGATGAATATGATATAGAGTTGTACTTGTAGAATCTCCAAACCAAACACATATTCACGAGTGGCTTATCTCTTAAGAGTTTTATTAACCATTATGTATTATTCTATGATAAAATAGTATGGTTTGTTAAACATGCCAATTAAACAATAGTCTCGTATTAGTTTAGAATTAAAAAAAGAACATTTACATATTTCAYTGATCTAAAATTTGATTAGAAGTATCTAAAACTTAAAATTCACATTACTATATACATCCGTGTCGAGTCTTCTTTACTCATTTAAATTAAAGAAATGAAAGRTAAGCTTTAGGATTTTTCAGAAAAACRTGTATGGATAAGCTTCCTTTSAAAAACTTTTCTCAAAAGAACATTTTGAAGCACATGTAMATTACAACTTGGAATTAAAACTTTCAATTTGTAGGCGTTTGATTATTAGCAATTTGGGAGTGCAAGCTGTGAGGAACTTGGAGAATAATATATGAATATATATATATATATATATATATCATAATATTAAAAATACAAAATCTAGAGGAAAGAAAACTTTTTTCGATTCGTTTAGTTTTTACCAACGTCAATATTTATAAATTTTCGATTCCTCAAATTCACATTAAATTGGAGAAATAAAAGAAGAGAAGAAAAAAATGAGAAGAAAGTTCATGTGATGTCATACTACATGATGCTGTTATATGAAGATATGGTTAACCATCAGTACAAACCACGAATTAGTTCCATTGTTAGYGTTTTAAATTCTAAGAGTTATATGTTTGGAAGTAAATTTAGGAGTGCTGGTAGGCTCAGTGGATTAGTGTGGTTTTAGGGAGAATTTGAATGATAATAATTTAATTAATTAGTAGGCTAGTGACCGGTTATTATTCTCCTTATAAATATCTATAAACAATTCTCTTTCTAATGTTTCATACAATATTTCTCGCTTCCATTCTCTCTCTTCAAAAATATTTTTCCTTTTGATTTGAATTCAGTAAGCTTTTGATCAAGTCTAAAGCTTTTTTCTTTCTTTTTTTTTTTCTTTTTTTATGAAAAGATTTGTTGATCTGATAAGATTGAAGTTGATGTTGATGATATTTTTATATATAGGTGGCTAGGCATAATTAATTTTGACACGTGTCCTCATGGCTTCAATAGCATAGAGAGTATTTTAGGCCAATAACAAATTAAGCTCGTGGTTGTATTTGTTCATCAATCCAATCCCAATCCGTTTCCAGTCCACGACATATCCTATCATCTAAAAATATTTAAAGTCACTTTAATTTCTTCAACACCCAAATTTTTCTGCTGTGTCTGCCATTTATTAGATTATGTTAAAGCAAACCCAATTTATTGTCTTTCTTTTTCCTACTCCATTTTTCTTCATGTCTTTTTTAATATTGCCATTATCCTTTATGAATTAATGGCGATGGTGGGTGAGAGATTATTTTATAAATGTTTTCAGGAGAATTATTCATGTGGTTTTGATTCAATTTGAAAAAGGATTTTCGCAGCAAATCGTTTGAGAGACTCCTACTTCCATTATATTCGATCTTAAAATAGATTATTAAGAAATAATTAAATAGGCCATGAATTACATGTTTGATGTGTAATTAAGCAAATCTATATTAACTTCTCTTTYAYCACGGCATTATAGACAAGGCTATAAAAAACATAATTCAAAGATATAACTTAAGAAGAATAACATCAACATTATAGTATTGAATTCAACACGTGCGCTAAAAACATTTCTGAACTTTTCTTTTTCCTTTTTGGAAAACATACAATCCCCACTCGMTAAAAATAACTATCTTAGTCTCTAAAATCTACTTTTTGTATCAATAGGGAAATCGATATAACACATGTGATTGAAAAGACGTTACAACATAATTTAGTTTAATGTAGTACACTATCATTGCACTTCATTTTTTAGTCGCCTTTTAAAGTGATAAAAAAATCTTCGTTTAAAGTCTGACTTGTCTATTTTGTCTTTTTCATGTACTAGAGAGAAATTTTGGTAAACTGAAATTTTCTTTAAAAAGTTTTAAAAATATTTATATGTAGATGAAGAATGTAGGTTATAAAGGGGGAGCAGATTTACTTTTATTTAATTTTCACAAAGTACTTATTTTTCCTTTTATTTATTTTCTTAATAAAGTTTATTTATACTTTTATTATTATTTAATTGTTAACAGATTAAATAAGTGAGATGTTGCGCCCTTTTTTTTTTGAGTTCTAATGTATTAATTATAATATATCAAAATGTATAATTAAGAAAATCCATATTAACATCTCTTTTTAACGCCGTTATACCTATAAAATGGGCAAACTATAGGAAAAATAATTCAGAAGACAATTTAAGAAAAAGAACGTCATTATAACATCGAATTATAATTCATCACGTGCACTAAAAAACCCTTCTAAACTTTTTTTTTTCTTTTTGAAAAACATACTATCCCCACTCGGAAAAAAAAAAAAAAGAAGCTATTTTAGTCTCTAAAATCTACTTTTTGTGTCAATAGAGAAACCGATATAACACATGTGATAAAAAAGATGTTACACCCAAATTTAATTTGATGTAGTACTATCTTTGTACTTCACTTGTGAGAGGCTTTTTAAAGTGGTAAAAAAAACGGTGTATTTTATCTTTTCATGCATTAGAGAGAAATTTGGTAAACTGAAATTTTCTTGAAAAACTTTTGAGGGTATTTATCGTTGGAAAATTTAGTGGAGCCAAAACAATAATTAAAAGAAGAAAAATGTGAGTGGCAGCAGCGGTGTTCTTTGGTAGAGAAAAAAAATAGGAGGAAAAAGGTTTGTAGAGCATTGTCGGCAGCTCGTTCTCGTGAGGCTAGTGAGGTTTTTCATTTTGTATTCCTAGGTATGACATAGTGTTTAGAAGCTAGGTGACTATTGTTATAACATCTAGAGAGAGGTTTGTAGAACATTTTGTGAGACCTATTGTATTTACCGCAGAATCATAATAAAACCCGCATGTAGTGGAAGATTGGACGTAGCTCGTACGTAGTTTAGTGAACTAGTATATAAATCTTTTGTCCTTTMTTTTATTCATTATTGTGTAGTTTATTAGAATTTGCTGAATAACTGGGACAGGAAAAAAGTATTSGTAGTTAGCTATTTTGTTGTRTATATAGYGAGAAACGATAATTTTCCCAATATTTATACGTGGATGAAGAATGTAGGTTTTAAAGGGAGAGCAGACTTATTTTTTAATTTTCACAAAGTACTTATTTCTCCTTTTATTTATTTATTTTCTGAATAAAATTTATTTCTCCTTTTATTATTCTTTAATTGTTAACAGTATTATAAATAAGAGAGATGTTGCAYCCATTGCGAGAGTACATTTGTATTATTTTATTATCTGCAAACATTAGTCAAATTTAATGTACTAATAAGGGTTGAATGTCACAATTATTGTAATAATATTTTGATATTAATTTAAATTATTTAAAACTTTGTTAAAATATCATGATATGATTTTCAGCTTTAAACATGAAAAATACTCTTCAATTGCTTTTTCTACGTTGTCTGATTCATGAGGCCCCTCGTCCCAATAAAAATAAATTGAAGTCCGTCAATTCAGTCAAAAAACAATAAGACAAAATGTAAAAGAAGCCAATGAGTCGAAATCTTGTGCTAAAAAAAAAATAATAATAATAATACTAATAATAATAAAGAAAGAAAAACTCACTTAAAAGGCTTATAAATTATACTAATTTGTTTTGCAACAAGTTTTGAGATGCAATTCAAAACTTCAGAAATATTATCGTTGAAGATTAATTTTCTATAACTTTAAACAAAACGGGTCTGTTTTTTTAATAAAGTTTGTTTTCTGTTATTTAAAAAGATATCTCTCGATATCTCTGAACAGTGAAAATAGTGTTCAGATGATTCAAATTCATGATTTATTGATTAGAAACAAGTGTCAATTACGGCTAGTCCAGTAAAATTTTAAAATAGTGTAGTAATCATGGATTAAAATTAAATTAAAAAAGATAGATGGGTGTTCGTTATGGCAACCCATTTGAGAAAATTATTTTTGAGTGAAATACTTATTATATAAGCATTTTCTTTTTAAACAATCAGTTAGATGCTTCCTCTAAAGTCACATCCGGTGCCTTTTATTCATTTTTAGAAATTATAATTTCGCTGAACCACTTCTGATAATTGAAAACTTAACATAAAATCACCGATCTACAACAACTTTTTAGGCAAATACAACAATTTGTTTTTAAGGAACATTTTTAGTTATCCATAGGTAGTTTAAAAATGCATGTCAAACACAAACACTAGAAAGGAATGGGGAATAAATTCAGTGGTTATATCATTTTCAGTAGTGTAAAGCAGAATCATCAAAGAGAAGAACATGCAAATTAGAACTGTAAAAGACCAGAGATTTTGGAAATTTTCATGAGAGAGATGCATGGAAGAAGAGCCTCATGTTTGTAATAAACATTAAAATTCTTTCTCCATTCAGCTCGCAAACTTGTACAGAGAGCTCAATCAAGGGATTCTCCCACAACACTGACACTAATTCTGAAAACGAAATATCTTAAGGGTCTGAAATGCAATCTCCTCATAATAATTTTAAGTGAATTAATGCCAACTTGACCTCCAAGAACAGATTCTGATCAATCCAGAATAATAAGTTGGAGATGGTGACTGATATGGATCTCCCACTCAAATTGGGAAGGTGGCTCTAACTTTTCTTTTCTTAAAAAAATTATAATTATAGCTTTAATTTTCTTTCTCTCATATGATATGATTTGATTCACCATTACTCATGGACAGTCACCCCATCAAAGCTACCTATAAAGAAGAGAACTACAACTAGAGACATTAAATTCACATGCTTTAATTTCATTACGACTTCCAACACAACACTCAACACAATTAACTTTTTATCTTATTGGAGACGTTTCAACTCGAGGAATTTCGATGTTATTTTATATATCAAAATCCATAACTGATATACTTTTTTTAGTACAACATGTGGGTAGGTGTCAAAGGAGGATCACCATCAATAACTTTCACGATTTTATTTTTGGTGTCGCAAAAAAGATCTCATTGTTATATAGAGATGACATCCTTGATTTATATACACAAGATTGCATTCAGAACGGTAAGGATTCGAATTCACGACTTTTTTATTAGAGGTAGATGCATATATAGCCTAGGTCTTGGAAGAACTATTTTCAAAGTATAAAGTAGGCCGTACATATATATACATAAAGATCTCTAATTTATAGATGTATTTATGAAGGGTTTGAATTCTATACTTAATAATGGTGAATTAATATTTAAAAGAGGATAAGATTGTATTAATTATGAAAATTTTTAAGATTTTGTTGAAACAAATACATACATATATACCCCACTAATGTGTGTAAAGAAGACAGCTAGATTAAGGGCATAAGGCACTGAAATGAAACACTGGAAGAACAAGATAAAATCATAAAAAGGCATTGATGGGTGGTGAATTTGAGTTGACACAAAATTGTTTCTTCCAGTGTTTTGTGTTTGTTGAATCATGATTTTATATCCAAAATGGAGAGAGATTGTGTGGCCATAATGAAAAAAAAAAGGCTTTTATATATTGTCCACTGAAATTAATCTATATATTATATTTTTTATTTATATCATCATGATCACCATATACCAATCACAATGCTGCTCAACTAACTTGGTTTGAGTTTTTGTGGTATATTGCCAACAAATATTATTCTTAATTTACCTAGCCCTTGCTTTTATCTCTTGAAAGGTTTGAAGAGTGGAGAAGAACTTTTTGTGGAAAGTTTGAATAATATTCAATTCAATTCTTCACAAGTATTCATTTTTGTTTTAAGTTTGCTAAGAATACAAATAAAATATCAAATTTACCGTAACTCATCAGTTGAAGCTCCTGAGTTCAATTAGTGATTTATGCCTTGTAATTTTATTTATTCCCCAATTAATATTTGATAATCACTTGTTGGATCTTGTTTGTACTAATTTCTAAGTCCATGAAAGTGTTAAGAATATAACTAAAAGATTAAATTTATCATAATTCATTACGTTGGGTTTAAATTATTTTAACTATCTCATTTACTCGACGCGTGGCTTGATTTGAAAATTTTCCAACTTAAATGAAAATAATAGTTTGAAGTGAAGGTTATAGACCAAATTCAAATGATTTTAGGCTTCAATTCTGGTTGGTTATACGTATGGATCCAACTAAATTCAAACTTGTTCACATTTTCTATATTAAAAAATGTGTAAATTAATTATTAAAAAATATTGTTTTAATAGCTTACTTTAGCATTCCTCCTCCTAATTATCAGATAAGAATAATCGGTAGGATTTCAAGTTTTTATGTTTGAAGAAGCATTCAATTTTCTTTCCTCCATATTCTTCACGTCCTATTATCAGTCAAGAGATGTCTCAGAAGAATATGATTTCATTCATCCTTTCAATCTATCAGAATACAGAGTAAGTACTAAGTAATCACACTGTTTTAACTAAATATTAGACTAATTAACCAACAGTCTTAATAAACTGCCCTTTACATTAATTATGTATTAAGTGACCAAATATGATTTCATCTGACTTCTAAGAAGACTGACGTCAGTATAAACTAGATTCAGGATAAATAATTAAATTTAAAGTACCCAAAGTTCAAATCTTATTAGACTAAGGTTTAGTATATATATGATCAAAAACTTGAAATCGGTATAGTTTTAGTAGCTTTATATTATTGTTAATAAATGATCATATCTACTTCTTTCGTTGAGGTCGAAGATTCAAATTCTCATGCCTAAAATTATTGTACTAAATTTTTTTGAAAAAGTTCTTTATACCATTCTAAGAAAAATGTTATAATCAAAGCAAGAATCTTCGCCATACATATATTTTCAAATTGAGAGTTTATTTCATTTAACATGTGATTGCATGGTTCATAAAGAGAATAGTTCCTAAAATTTATGATGGAGACAAGAAAATGTTCCATTTCACTGTACAGTAATATTTGTCATATTTTCGTATTTGTCCACACTCACCATTTTCCTTGCCCTCAATTTGCGTCTAAACTAATTATCTAAATTGTCTTTTCCCACTATTTTTAGGGTTGACCCTTTGGCCGCTAAAAATATTATATACTAAACTTTGGTTCAAAGGTCAAAAAGTAAATTATTAATTCCAAAAATTTAGAAATCAAACTCTCCAATTGCAATCAATTGACTGGTAATAGATGCATACGATGATGAAATATGGAAAGATGAGGTGAAATTATTGGTGGCTGCTCGCGATAAAATGATGATTTATAACAATAATTCGATTAAGAATAGAAATGCTAAATTGATGGATGATTATTTTAGTAATTACCAAAACGTGACGATAATTACAATACCAAACTATTGAGAGAGAAACAATGTTGTTGTGAAAATGGTGATATGATTCTAATACCAAATATGATTAGTGGTGCCAACTTTGAACATAGTTGACTAAGACATATATCTCAAGTGGAAATATTGTAGGTTCGAATGCCAATCCCCGTACATATTGTTGCACTAAAAAAAATATGAATGGTAGAGAAAAACACTGTTCGACATATGTAAAATACATTTTTAATTATATAGGCCCATTTAATAATCTATTTCGTTTTTGGAAATTATGCTTGTTTGCTCACAATTTCTTTAATATGTTTAAATTTTTTTTTTAATTTTAACCTATTTAAAAATGATTTTAGAAACTAGATGCAAAACAAAGAAATATATAGTGGAAATACTATTTASAAGCTTAATTTTTAAAAATGGAAAAAGAAAAAGAAAAACAAAATTATTATAAAACGAGAACTTAGGGCATGTTTGGTTGGAAACTCGTATTTTGTTTTTTTGTTTTCACATTCACTAAATCAAATGATCCAGCGAATACACGAAAACGATTTTTTTTTTTTTATGTATTCAGTCTTTTCAGATTCAGAATTTGAAATTTTGAAAATGCATCATTACATTAAAAATGATAAAAACTTTGATAAATATATTACTTCATATTATAAACTTATTTTATGTTTGTTAAAATTAAAACAGGTAAAATATAATGTATTCTAAATTATATAACCTTGTAAAATAACAATTATACAAAATTCATAAATAAACGTTAATAAATTAATTAATATAAGTTTAGGTTAAACTAAAATTTAGTTTACAATAGTTTACAAATATACTACTAAAGACACATTGAACATTTTTTTAAATTGAGATTCAATTACCAAATCTGTTACGAAACACATATTTATTTTATTTTATTTTATATTTGTTCAAAGACAAGTTGGTATGGCTTTTTGCCATTAATGCTTTTAATCCATCAAAAGTCATCATAAATATTGATACTCGTGATAAAAAGAAAATTGATAATACTTCAAAGCGTTTTAAGGTAGTTGTCCAAGAAGCATTTAATTAGTATTTGATTTTCACAACGAGTAATATTTACTTTCTTTTTTTAATTTAATTTTTGTGTGATAAATTAAAACATGGGAGTAGTTTGAACTTCCGACTTCAAAGGAAAAAATAAATATGGAAGTAACATTTTGAAAATTTATAAATCTAAATAGATTATTATTTTTAAAAATAGAGACTAAAATAGATTTAAACCTAAAAATTGATTTGATTTTAAAATCAATTTCAGAGTTGGAATAATAGTGAAATGAAATATGAGATGGATCTTTTGCGTGGGTCTATATTTTGTTCGGAATTTTTGGGCGGTGGTTACCAAACTAAGCAAAAGTCCAAGGCTTCACATACGGGCATCGGCATGGCCCCCAAATGAGAAAAGCATATTAAATACTATTCCCTCCTAAAATGACATTTGTGGTTGTCTCATTCAATTTCACACACTCTATTTGGCCAAAAGAGAAGAAAAAAAAAAAACAATAACATAAATCGTAACAAGATGAGTATTACATGTTTTTATTTTGGATAAAACTTTTGATAACTAAGAAAGATAAATGCATAAATTAATGTTTAAAGCATTCATTATCGACTTAGTGGTATATTTGAATGAATCTGTGATGTTGGAATAAATAATTTCAAATTTTTTTAGAGTCTAATAATTGTAATATGCAAGTGGGTCAAAGCAAAGGCAAAGGGCGTGCATGATCCCTATTTAAAGGAGTCCAAAGGCAGTCCTGTGTCTTCATCTCCACTCCCACTTTGATCTCACTCTAAGGAAGAGAGAGAATTAAAAGCAAACCCCTTTTTTCTTTTTCTTTTCTTCTCTTTATTATTGGTCCTAACCGCCCAGGAAAATGAAAACCGAACGTGAAGAATTTACAGATCAGCCCAAAAACAAAATCCACCATAATAATAATAATAATAATCACAATCATGATTTGGTTCACGATTCTTCTGTTGATCACAAGGGCAGAATTCCCCTCCGAGCCTCCACCGGCGTCTGGAAAGCTTCTCTCTTCATCATCGGTAACTGAATATTTTCCCTTTTTTCTTTTCATTTCTTTTTTTATTAATTTTTGTTCGACCAATCATATAAGCTTTTCTTTTCTTCAGAATATAATCTCTTCATTCACTTTCTTCTTAATTTTGGGTTCTCTTCTCGCTGCATAATCTGTCTATATTTTTGTTTTAGTACAGAGTTTTCGCCTTTTATTCGTTTTCCAATCATGTTAATTAATAATTTCTTTATTTCTTTTTGATGCATCTCGTTCTCTTTATTTTATGATATCACTTCCTTTGCTTTAACCCTATTACATATGGAGTTCTCGAAAACGTCATAATACAGTGAGATGTACGAAGATTTATTGTACCCTTTTTGCTTCAACTGTACGAGGGTGGTTATTTTATTTATTTATTTATTTTAGTGGGATTTCGGAGGATGCCATAATTAATTAATAAAACTAATTGCCTAATAAACGGGAGATTTTCAAAATTTTCTATACCACCTCAATTTATTTTTTTTTTTTTAGTAAAAATGCATAATGAAGAAAATTCTAATTTAAGACCTCCTGATTAGTAATACACAAGGTTTTAACTGTCGATGTCCGTGAAAATGAAAAGGTTTCAATCTCATGGAAATATCGATAAAATGTCGAGGTCGGATATTTATGTAAAAATTAGAAAAATTAAAAAATCCTAAAAAAATATTTAAATTAACAAATAAACCTTTTTCCATTTTTAAATTAGTTAAAAATTATTAATATTAATATTGTATATATATTAGTGACATTTTGTTGATATTTTTCATATTTTGTCAATTTTCTTGTACTACGATGAAAATGTCGATTCACCCCTCATGTCGATGTCGAACACATGAAAATATAGATATGTTGATGGAAATATCGACGTGTCGATGGATTTTTAGAACCAGGGTAATACATATCAATCATGTGTCTAGTTATAACTAAATTACTTTTAGGTGGGTCTACATACAAATGAAACAAATTTTACAGGGGGTCCATATATTTATAACTAAATTACTTTACCCCATTCTACTTTCTCTTGATTTCTTATTTTTCTTGATTTTATTGTTTGAATTTTTCGTTCTTCTTTTTCCTTTTTCTTTTTTCAAATTTTCATTGTTATTATTAAATTTTTTTGCAGACATCTCTTCACTTTTTCGCTTTTTATTCTCTCTGTTTTTTCACTTTCTTATATTCCTCGAAACCAATAAAGTCTCTATTTGGACAATTTTATAACCATATATCATCTCTCTTCATCAAAATCTAAGTGAAATTTTCTTATTTTTAAGTTCCAATATGATATCAAATATTATCCTTTCTTGATTAATAGTTGTATTTCTAATCATTGGCACATTTTAATTTTCTTTTTAATGAAATGTTGTCTTTTTTTTTTTTACAAATATGTTTGCCTTCATTTAAAGTTTTGTTAGGCTTAAGCTTTTGTTTTTGTGTGATTTATTCATGTATATATTAAATAAGTAAATTTTAATTCTAATATTTTAAAGTGAGACAAAACATTTATTTAATTATTTGAAAATAAAGTTTCAAATAAATATAACAAGATATGTAACAAGTAAAATCAGATTGTAATATTAATTAAATGTGACAAAACAATTTGTGATTATTGAAAAATAAAATTACAAATAAAATAAACAAATATTCTTTCATATTTTAGAAATATGCAAATGAAAATAAAGAATAAGATATAAAATAAAATAAAAAATTCTAATATAAATTTTATTGGTTGGAAGGAAGATAAGAAAGTGCAATAACGGTGAAAATAAACAGAGAAGAAAGGGAAGATATCCATAAAATTTTTTTAATAATAACGATGAAAAAAAGAAGGAAACATTTGGTTTGAAGGTAGAGGAATGAAAAATTAAGAAACAAGAGAGATAATATATCAATAAACAAGAGAGAGCAAGTAGAATATAGTAAAATAATTTAGTTATAAACATTTGGATAAACAAAATATAGTATATATTTGTATAATAATAAACACTGACACACTCTAAAAATATATTTTTAATTCCTTTACAAAAAAAAATATTTTTTTCAATTTATACGATAATAAACCCATGAAACAACCTAAATGGAGGAGGCATGGAAAATTCCCTTTAGGAAATTTTCCCAATAAACCTCTTCTCTGTCTCAAAAGTCATGAAATATGAGGTTTATTTATTTAATTATGTGGAGATAGAGAAATATCATCAAGAAGTTCTTTTCTTCTCTCTCTTTTTCTCTTTCAGAAGCAAAAGAATCTTGGATGACTACGTACCGATTAGAATTTAGCACACATCATATTATTAATATTATAACTCCTGTATCCTTTTCTAACCACACAAAACAAAAGTGTAATATGTAAAAGTTAATGTGGCCATGACATAAAGTTTTAAACTTTTGAAAGCAATAATACTGACCAGACGAGTTCAATCATGCGTATAAATCGTAGGCCATGGTTCAATGTGTTACCGACTAAAACAGTAAGTCAATCAACTCTTAAGATTTAAATTTATCATAACCCACCCACTTAAGTTTTTGTATTGATCCATAATTTAACATGGTATTAGAGTGTTCTGATCTCTATATTATCATTTAAGATATCTATGAATGTTTAAATTTACCATTTAACTCGTCAAATTAAAGGTTGATCTGACCAAAATAGACGACATCACTGTTTGATTGTTTGTTTTTAATTTATTTGATTTGTGTTTGTTTTATGCAGCGATTGAGTTCAGTGAGAGGCTGAGTTACTTTGGCATAGCGACGAGCTTAGTGATATATCTGACGAAAGTGATACGGCAGGACTTGAAAACAGCAGCGAGAAATGTGAATTACTGGACTGGTGTCACCACTTTGATGCCTCTGCTTGGTGGGTTCTTGGCCGATGCTTATTTGGGCCGTTTCTCCACTGTCCTCGCTTCCACAATCGTCTACCTCCTGGTAATCCCTTTTCTCCTTTTCTTATTAATTTAAGAGCACCATGTTAATTAAAATTATTTAACAATGATTTGGCATTTTATTTACAAACAGGGGCTGTCTCTGCTCACAGTGTCCACTCTGGTGCCAAGCTTGAAGGCATGTGGCGCTGAAATAACGTGCGACCAGCCCAGAAAGATTCATGAAGTTCTGTTCTTCACGGCCATCTACTTCATCTCCGTCGGGACCGGTGGGCACAAGCCTTCTCTGGAGAGCTTCGGCGCTGACCAGTTCGACGACGATCACGCCGAGGAACGGAAGCAAAAGATGTCGTTTTTCAACTGGTGGAACTCTGGCCTCTGTGCCGGCGTCATACTTGGAGTGACATTAATCGTTTACGTGCAAGACCATGTGGGCTGGGGAGTGTCCGGTGCGATTCTCACATCCGTGATGGCCATATCTCTTGCAATCTTCCTCCTTGGCAGGCCGGTTTATCGGTTCAGGGCGCCATTGGGAAGCCCTTTAACGCCGCTTCTGCAGGTTCTTGTGGCTGCCTTCAGAAACAGGAATTTGCCTTATCCTCCCCATCCTTCTCACCTCTATGAACTCCAATCCACTCACAACATTCAGGGGAGGCTCTTGTCCCACACAAAGAAGCTCAAGTAAGGTCCCCGACATCTCTCACACCGTGTTTCAATCTCTGTCTCTATAGTCTTAAAAATTTCAATCAGGTCTTTTGATTTAGTCACTATGGTCTTAAAATTTTCAATCAAGCTTTTCAATTTTGTCTCCGCAGCCCTAAAAGTTTCAATCAAGTCCTATAGTTGAGCAAAAAAATATGGGGAAGCACAACTTACGAGAGCAGCTTAGTTGGCAAGTCTTGAAGTCCCTTAGTTATACTAGTTTAGAAGTCTTAAATTAGAACATTTTGGTGAGTTTAATACCGAAAACACTTGAGGCTTCTCGAATTCGGACCTTGGATAGGCGTGGATGTCTCTAGATATAGGAGAGCATAGCACAGTTATCACAAAAAGAAAAAAAAAACAAACAGAATGAAAATGAAGAAGTGTGTTCTCAAGTACAATTCAGAAAAAATAGTGAAATTTTGTCAAATTGTAGAGACTAAATTGAAATATCGTTATTCAAACAAATTAAATCATCTGGGCTTATATAAAATATTGAAAATGTACAGGTTTTTGGACAAAGCTGCGATCATTGAGGAGACAGGTAATTCAAGTGGGAAACAGAGTGCTTGGAGACTTGCAACCGTTACTAGAGTTGAGGAGCTGAAGCTGATTCTAAATATGATCCCAATTTGGATAACATCTTTACCATTCGGAATCTGCGTGGCACAAACGTCCACATTCTTCATCAAACAATGTTTAACTCTCGACAGGAAAATCGGAAACAGTTTCATAATGCCCGCATCGTCCATGTTCTGTTTGGCGGCGGCCGGCATGATCGTCTCTGTCGCAATCTACGACAAGGTAATCGTTCCAATCCTCCGGAAAACCACAGGCAACGAGAGGGGCATAAGCATTCTCCAAAGGATAGGAATTGGAATGGTTTTCTCCCTCACGTCGATGGCGGTCGCCGCCGTCGTCGAGCGCAAGAGACTTGACGTCGTAAAAGACAACCCAACAAAAGGATCCATGGAGATGAGCGTGTTCTGGTTGGCCCCACAATTTCTGATCATCGGAATTGCAGATGGGTTTGCGCTGGTGGGCCTGCAGGAGTATTTCTATGACCAAGTTCCTGACTCCATGAGAAGCATTGGGATAGCGCTGTACCTCAGTGTCAATGGGGCTGCCAATTTCGTCAGCAGCTTGCTGATCACAGTAGTGGACCGGATCACCAAAAAGAGTAATGACAAGAGTTGGTTTGGGGATGATTTGAACAGCAGCCGTTTGGACAATTTCTATTGGCTAATAGCTGCAGTTGTGGCAGTTAATTTATGTGTTTATGTGTTCTTGGCTCGGCGGTATTCGTACAAAACACTGCAGAAGACGACGGTGGCCGATTGCTACGACGGAGACGGCAACGACAAGGGCAGAGACGCAAGTTCAACCGTTTGAAAAATACTCCCTATATATATATATATATATATAAAATAATCTGTGGCTTTTTAGTACGTAGCTTTAGTTATCAGAAAGGTTTTTCTTTTTCTTTCTTTGTGTATTTGCAAACTATTAGGTGTCGTGTCGCTAATTTAATCGAGATATGTATGAAATATTTCCATTCTCCAATTTATAATGATATACAAGTCTGAAAAATGGGAGTGAAACGAATTATTTTTGTGTTTATGTGTCTTGGCTCGGAGTACTATTCCCATTAATATTGTTGGATTTTGTGAATAAATTTATTTTTAACAAAATTAAACAACCACAACTTTACGTGAGAGACAGTGTCATTTGTATAAACACATGACTTTATGGGGATTTGTAATGGGTAGCATATAAGTTTTCTATATTTAACAAAATAGCATGCATTTTTTATATTTTCAGATATAGCATTTTGTTGAAAATCCTGATTTTAAAATTTTCAGTATTCCCAAATTACCCTTTTCAGTTATCGCTTCGTTATTATATATCAAACATATATCACATATATATCAGGAGTATATCTAAAAGCATTAGTATATCAGAAGTAAATCAATAGTATATCAAAAGTCAATCAGTTCTATATCAGTTGTATAATAGTAAATCACTATTTTACCTGCTTTAACCCTTTGTCTTATATTTTTTTGATCAATTAGAAATTAGTAGGTATTGACATGCATGTAAAATGAGAAAAAAATTTGATACTTACTGAAAATGAGAAAGAAAACTTGAAAAGGAACATGCATGTGAATGTCAATGGTGACTTTCGAAATTACTGTGAATGAGAAATCAATTAGAAATTAGAGGTAAATAGAAACTTAGAGTTTTTCTGTATATCAATAATATATCAGTGATATATCAAGTATACATTGTACATATATCAATAGTACAATTAAGTTTTATTTAAAGTTTTAAAGATCAAAATGAAAGCAGCAACAATGTCATTCTTAAAAGGTTTAAATGTCATTCTTGGGTATCAACATCAATATCAAATCAGCAGCAAAGTCCTTCAACCAAAAATTTAAAGGTTTAAACATCAAAACGAACCAGTAGCATAAAGCAAAAGTAGACTAACAATGTCATTCTTAAAATTCTATAAAAGAAGAAGCATAAGTTTCATAAGCATAAGTTCCAACAGTCTAGAAAAGTGTAAGTTTCATTCTTGTATAATCTTTAGGTAAAAGCTTGAAACATCAATCTTCGTTCTTGGTGATTGTCGTGTTTTCGGAGATACTATCTTTGAAGCTTTTCATTTTTCCAAAGACAACAGTTTTGGCGTTGGTTTATGTTGTCTTTTGGGACGAACGACATCAACATTTTCGAYAATGTTTTTTTATTTCATTTTKTGTGTTTGTACCATWGCTTTTATCTRAAAAAAAWTTATTTCATATATTAGTATATCATAAAACATATATTAGAGGTAATATGTTCGAAATAATTGGTAGATATCATAGTTATATAAGAAGTAAATCAATCTCATATCATATGTATATCGAACATATATCACATATATATCAAGAGTATATATGTTAATTATAGTTATATCAGAAGTAAATCAATAGTATATAAGAAGTCAATCAGTTCTATATCACCTTTAGTAGTAGATATCATAGTTATATCAGAAGTAAATCAATTTCATATCATATGTATATCAAACTTATATCACATATATATGAGGAGTATATCTGTCAATCATAGTTATATCATAAGTAAATCAATAGTATATTAAAAGTCAATCAGTTCTATATCACCTATAGTAGTATATATCGTAGTTATATCAGAAGTAAATCAATTTCATATCAAATATATATGAAATATATATCACATTTATATCAAGAGTATATCTGTCAATCATAGTTATATCATAAGTAAATCAATAGTATATCAGAAGTCAATCAATTCTATGTCACCTATAGTAGTAGATATCATAGTTATATTAGAAGTAAATCAATTTCATACCATATGTATATCAAACATATATCACATATATATCAGGAGTATATCTGTCAATCATTAGTATATCAGAACTCAATCAGAAGTAATTTATTGTTGGTTCGGGCCTGCAGGGTATATTTGTAATTTATAATGTGGGCCTCCGTTTTTTTGCCAAAAAATGCTATATTTGAAAAACCCAAACCTTGTTGCTATTTTGCTTATTTTCCTAATTTTTTTTGCCATATCTCAAGTTGCCCCTAACTTTATACGAAAAAATTCTTTGCTGTTTGAAATTAAAAGATTATTCTCACATTTTTTTAAATAACATTATTAATTGAGTCTTGTGATTGAAGTACCTGTTACTTTCACACGTTGATAATTCGTCCTATCCTAAAACACAATTGTTTGGAAACGAAATTCGTCCTATCCTAAAACACAATTGTTTGGAAACGAAATTGTCTTAAATAAACAACGCTAGCTATTGTTGGGTTCGGATTGTTCAATTTTGCATTTCTTTAATTTTTCTATATTTTGCTCAAAAAATTATGATTAGTACTCTCTTGCTCACACTACAACTTCATGTTATCCTTGAACCTCTCTTATGGGATGTCTAATCTTAAAAAATTGATTGCTTTGAGAATAGAGATATACAATATTGAAGGGTCCAAATTTACAAAATTATTTATTTGACACAGATGTCAAATGGGTGCTCATACAAAATAAATAGATATAAAGTTCAATCATGCACTTTACGTGATTTTGTAAGTCAAGTTTCTATAAGTTTTTTTTTTTTTTGAGCAATCAAGTTTTTGTACGTTACATGTTTCAACAAGAAAAAAAAGTTTTTGTACGTTACAAATTGATTAGTTTTTTTTTTAAATACAAGCATCATCAATAATCCTAACAATTTTTACTAGACCATCTTCTAACCATACGCAATCCAAACGCCAATGAAGTCCCCATTTGGACCATCTGGCGAGTCGCACCATTTCCCTCATGAGGAGTAAAAAGAATACTGACCATACCAAATAGAATACAACATCGTCCAATGTCGTGGAAGAGACATCCCACCTCAGAAAAGATCGTGAAACCTGTTTGCAAAGTCCGAACACACCACTGAGATCCCACCTCAGAAAGATCGTCAAACCTGTTTTGCAAAGTTCGAACACACCATTGAGAGTCCGTCTTCATCCGGATGGAATGGAAAATCACATTATCTTCATTAATGTTGCAACAATATTTTAAAATATTCTCATGTTTCGATTAATCCAAACCCTTTTTAGTACTAATGAAAAATTAATTGGGCAGTTGCAATACTAGCGGAAAAAAAATGCAAATTATCGATAGCAAATTTTGTTAGTCCAAGCTTAAGCCATGCACGATTAGAAAAAAGTCTAATTTACTCTCAATCCAACGTCGCCTAATTAAGCCCAATGCACTTATTGTCTTATTTCTATTTCTTTCATCACACATAAACTGTATTCTCATATACCGTTCATTTAAATTATTATTTACATTTGGATATATCGACTCTTAGAGACGACATGCCAATTTTTCTTTTAACTAAATCAACCTAGCTGTATACTGTCTCTTTAAGAGATGACATACAATGCTACGTATCTAAATCATCTCTTACCTATAGTTGTTGTACTTGGTAAAGGGACAACCTTGTGACAAAAATATTTACAAAACGTTATTTTTAATAAGTTTTGAATTACCATTATTTTCATAATAATTTTAAATACTAACAATATTTTTTTAAAAAAAATCCCCTATTATCAAGGGGTATAAGTTAAACAAGGTTAACCACTCTCCCATATTTGGGAGGAGTGGACTGAGCAAGTTAAAAGAGTAAAACAATAAAATTTAAAAAATATAAATTAAAAGTATCCAAAAAAGCTAATTTAAGGAAGTCCAAAGCCAGTCCTCCCTCTTCATTTCCACTCGCTTTTATCTCACTCTAAATCGAAGAGAGAGAGAGAAAGAGAAAGAACAAAAACGAAAGAGAAAAGCAAACCCCTTTTTTTTGTTCTCTTGTATTAATGGTGATCTCTCCTTAACCACCGAGGGAAGATGAAAACCGATGAGAAGCAAACTGAATTGGCAGATCAGCCCAAAAACAAAAACAAAAGGCAAAATCATCAAAATTATTTGGTTCACGATTCTTCTGTCGATCATAAGGGCAGAATTCCCCACCGAGGATCCACCGGCGTTTGGAAAGCTTCCCTCTTCATCATCGGTAACCGAATATTTTCTTTTCTTTTCTTTTTTTTTATTCAACATTAATCCACTTAATTCCTAAGCTATAGGTAACCCTTTTTCTCATAGGAATATATTCATATAAATATATATTATAACGTATGAATTAATTTAAACCATTTTCATCTAAATTTATATATGTCTCAGTCTCATCATTTTGTATTTTTAAGTAGGCATTTTCATATAAATATTACTATTATTAATATTTAAGATGAATAAAAAAGGTCAATTATATCTGATTGAATTGGAATTATAGTTCCTTAGTAAAAAAAAATTGGAATTATAGTTTCATTAACAGATACAAATAAGTTTCACACATATTCATGATTTTTAAAATATTTTTCCAATATTTATGTAGAGTTGAGATCTAGACATTTTAAACTTTACTAAAACCTAATACAGTGCGATGTACGAAGATTTATTGTACCTTTTTGTTTCGACTGTACGAAGGTTTTTTTTTCTCTTTTTGGGTGGGGGTTTCCTGATTTAGGAGGGTGCTATAATTAATTGATAGAACTAATTGCCTAATAAACCTCATATCTTTCTCTAAAGCCATGAAATATTCATACGCAGTGTATAAAAATGTCGTAGGAAGAGAAATATCATCAAAAAGTCTTTTTTTTTATCTCTCTTTTTTTTTTCAGAAGAATCTTGGATGACTACCGATTAGAATTTGGTACACATCATATTATTAATATTATAAACTTTGAATATTTTTCTAAACACTCAAACAAAAGTGTAATCTGTAAAAATTAATGTGGCGATGACATTAAGTTTTAAACTTTTGAAAGCAATAATACGGACCAGACGAGTTCAATCATGCTTATAAATCTAGGCTACGGTTCAATGGGTTACGGACAAAAAGTGGAAGAAAATGAACTATTAAAGATATGTCAGTAATACACCGCTTTAAACTTTTGGATTGATGGGTGACTTAACCTCGTAACACACCGCTTTAAACTTTTGTTTGGTGCAGCGATTGAATTCAGTGAGAGGCTGAGTTACTATGGAATAGCGACGAGCTTAGTGATATATCTGACGAAGGTCATACGCCAAGACTTGAAAACAGAAGCGAGAAATGTGAATTACTGGACTGGTGTCACCACTTTGACGCCTCTGCTTGGTGGGTTCTTGGCCGATGCTTATTTGGGTCGTTTCTCCACTGTCCTCGCTTCCACAATCGTCTACCTCTTAGTATCCCCTTTTCCCTTTTCCTAATAATTCAACACCACCATGTGAATAAACTTATCTAACAATTATTTAGCATTTTATTTGCAAACAGGGGCTGTCTCTGCTCACAGTGTCCACTCTGGTACCAAGCTTGAAGGCATGTGGCGCTGAAATAACGTGCGACCAGCCGAGAAAGCTTCATGAAGCTCTGTTCTTCACGGCCATCTACTTCATCTCCGTCCGGACCGGTGGGCACAAGCCTTCCCTGGAGAGCTTCGGCGCCGACCAGTTCGACGATGATCACGAGGAAGAAAGAAAGCAAAAGATGTCATTTTTCAACTGGTGGAACTCTGGCCTTTGTGCCGGCGTCATATTTGGAGTGACATTAATAGTGTTTGTGCAAGACCATGTGGGCTGGGGAGTTTCCGGTGTGATTCTCACATCGGTGATGGCCATATCTCTTGCAATCTTCCTCCTTGGCAGGCCGGTTTATCGGTTCAGGGCACCATTGGGAAGCCCTTTAACTCCGCTTCTGCAGGTTCTTGTGGCTGCCTTCAGAAACAGGAATTTGCCTTATCCTCCCCATCCTTCTCACCTCTATGAACACCAATCCACTGACAACTCTCAGGGGAGGTTCTTGTCCCATACACAAAAGCTCAAGTAAGTGGCCTATTAGGATTGAAGTTTGAAAAAAATAACGAGTGAGTTTTCGAGTGGATAAAAGATGACTTAAAGTGACTGAATTGAATCATTTAATCTTACTTTCTTAAAAGTTAAATCATATGGGCAGATTTTTGGACAAAGCTGCGATCATGGAGGAGACAGGTAATTCAAGTGGGAAACAGAGTGCTTGGAGACTTGCAACCATTACTAGAGTTGAGGAGTTGAAGCTGATTTTGAATATGATCCCAATTTGGATGACTTCTTTACCATTTGGAATCTGCGTGGCACAAGCATCCACATTCTTTGTCAAACAATGTTTAACTCTTGACAGGAAAATCGGAAGAAGTTTCATAATGCCCGCATCGTCCATGTTCTGTGTAGCCACGGCCGGAATGATAGTCTTTGTCGCAATCTACGACAAGCTAATTGTTCCGATCCTCCGAAGAACCACAGGCAACGTGAGGGGCATGAGCATCCTCCAAAGGATAGGAATTGGAATGGTTTTCTCCTTGATGTCGATGGTGGTCGCCGCCCTTGTCGAGCGAAAGAGACTTGACGTCATAAAAGACAACCCAACAAAAGGATCCACGGAGATGAGCGTGTTCTGGTTGGCCCCACAATTTCTGATCATCGGAATTGCAGATGGGTTAGCTCTGGTGGGGCTGCAGGAGTATTTCTATGACCAAGTTCCTGACTCCATGAGAAGCCTTGGGATAGCGTTTTACCTCAGTGTCAATGGGGCTGCCCATTTCATCAGCAGCTTGCTGATTACAGTAGTGGACCGGATCACCAAAAAGAGTAATGGGAAGAGTTGGTTTGGGGAAGATTTGAACAGCGGCCGTTTGGACAATTTCTATTGGCTAATAGCAGCAATTGTTGCAGTTGATTTATGTGTTTATGTGTTCTTGGCTCGACGGTATTCTTACAAAACCCTGCAAAAGACGAGGGTGGCCCACTGCTACCATGGAGATGGCAATGACAAGGGCAGAGACGCAGTTTGAAAAATACTCCCTATAATATAAAATATAATCTGTGGCGTTTTAGTAGCTTTAATAGTCAGAAAGTTTTTCTTCTTCTTTCTTTGTGTTTGTACAAACAATTAGGTGTCATGGCGCTAATTAATCGAGATGTATGTAATTTCCATTATTCAAATGATACTTGTTTGGAAATAAAACGCCTAGTTCTCTACCAATAGCTATCCAACTAAGACCTAACTAGTTTCCTCCTCCACACGACAAAATAGATCACAGTTTAATCAACAATAAAATGAAATACGAGATAGGTATAGAAAAGCAAAATACCAGAAAATATATTTGTTTGTCCAATCATCAGCAATATGCATGTAGAAGTTGATGGAAAGATCATGCTCTTCTGCAGTATGCAAGTTCAACGATTGCAACGAGTATTTTGTTGGCTTAATCCTTCAACTCTTCAAAGTTCCAATGAGAGAAGTTCTTTTCGTTTCTTATAAACAAAAGTCAGAAAATGGTTTCATATTAAAATAAGCAATATATATAACTTCAAAAAAACTAGCAGGCAAAAGGCATATAGTTCTCATCAGTTGATCAAAAAACCATCCATTCTACCTCTTCATGAGATTACTACTCATACACAGAAGACACAACTTCATCATAATTTAGCCTCCAAATCCAACATCTATCATAACAATTATATAGCAGAATTCACCAAACAACAACAGAGGAGATATTTTAACGATTAAGTGTAAGATAGCAGAATTGATATTAGACACAAACTAAAAAACAAGTGGAATGGACCTTGATAGGTGCAGAACAAAGTAATGGTGGATGTACTATTGGATTCTCCATAGGGCAGGTGGAAGAACTGAAACAGATAAACAGAATTTTCCATTCAAGACATGATAAACAGAATTTCATAAATTAATTGAAATCGAATGCAGATGAGATAGGCATAGGTAAACTTTATAAATAGTATAAACCTGAAATTGGCTGGAGAGAACACTCCAATCCAATAATCATAGGACACTGGATATGCCCGCCGTGGATCGCTAGAGACCGCCAGCGATGTGATGGCTGTGCTGAGAGAGAGATCCTTGTAGACTTGTGGAAAGTTAAGTACGGGCTTTAAAAAAAAACTTCGAATGTCTGTTAATAACAAACAATCGAATCTTGACCGTCATTGAAATATATATATATTTTTATTAACTTATGTGCGTTTTATTTCCTACATTCCCGCCGTGATTTTTTTACTGACATGGACAATGGCATAATTCGATTTTCACATCCAGATTTAAAAATGAAAGAAAACAAACAAACAAAAGAATTCGTTAAGTAATTACTGGGGCGATAGATGTATCCAGCGAGCAACACTTGGCACGCCCTGATTGACTGCAAAGGCCATGTAATAACCGGGCGGGGCCACCATCCCGTTTGTAGGAGCCGTACACCCAACTCGGTACCG
>NW_019104524.1:609473-640722 GCF_001995035.1 Momordica charantia
GAAAAATCAATTATGAGTAAATTTATTTTTTCAAAAAAAAAAAGGAGAAGAAGAAGAAGAAACAGGATAGTGGGCAAATGATTCACATGAAGAAGGGGTCTACAATACACAAATTCCATTATAAATTATGATTTTTAACTAAATCCGTGCAAGTGTGGCCAGCCGCCATACAACTGTATTGGGCCTCCCCTCCCCCCACCTTCTTCACAAATCGCAATCATTTTCCCTTCCTCTTCAAACTTACGCACTCGTTTAATTAAATATAATCAACCAACTTTTTGTGTTCTTTTTTAACTGGAATCGTATAACCAAAGCGAATCAGTTCAAGAAATACATTGTTTCCAATATATGGTAGCTAATTATGTAGAAAATATAATGTCGTTATTTTCATTACGAGTTTTTTTTCTTCCAGATACTGTAGGGCTATTAGAATAGTCAACTAGCTCGGGTTCTTGAAATTATTTGATTAATGAAAAAAATAAAATAGAGGGATTATTGGTCTTTTCCCTTCTTTCCACAATGCTTTGAGAACCGGTGAAATGCAACATTGCTTTTTAAAAACAGAATCGTTCAAAGCTTTTTCTCTGATAAAGGTCATTGTTCTCCGGGATAAAGGCGCTCACCGCCGGCCGCCCACTCGCTTACAAGAATCATCTATAAAGTCACCTATTTTTGCCACTTCAGATTTTTAAACTAATTGCAGTCTCAGAAAATATAGGAAAATGGAAATTTTTGTTGTAACATGGACCTACCATATTTTTAAATTTGGGCCTTGAGAGAATGTGGAAAGCTAGAGCCCATATTTTCGCTCGGTTCGTCTCGGTTGGGCTTCGGCCCAGCATTGGTATAGGCATCCCCCTCTTTCTTCCGGCCCATGATGACGAAAAACGTTCCGTCGTCCGATGCACGTGACCTCATTGAATTTGATTTGATGGTTGATATGATGAGGAAAGTAATTAATAGGCAGTAATTAAAAATTAGAAAAAAAAAAACGTTTCGTATTTGTAATGATAAACCATTAAAAAGAGACTGGTGGGTGTCAGAGGATGAGCCTATGGTAGTGATTAAGATTAGGGTTTCTGTTTCTGTAGTGTAGGGAACGCACACGGGCAAAACAGAACATAATTAACATAATTAATAATCAAATTTAATTACGTCTGATTTTGATTTTCAAACCAGCTATTACGTTCAGAATAAAGTTTCATAGACTAGGCTCAGTCCCAGCGCCTTCTATTACCTTCTACTATTAGATTATTAGCTAGGTTTTATCATTAGTCTTTGCTTTTTATATGAAATAACAGTTAAAATTATAAGTTTCATTTTCAAATTTTTAATCTTATGCTTATTTAGATCTTATACTTCAAAAGTTTATAATAAATCATTCAACTTCTAAAATTATGGTTAGTTAATTTTTTTAATCTTATGATTAAATACCTAATAGAAATAGAATTACTTAGTAGGCAACCATTAAATAATATAGTCACAATACCACCTCTTCAATGTGGTATGATATTGTCCACACTTTAGGTACAAGTCCGTGACTTTACGTTTCTACCACCCAAAAGAATAATACACTCTACATCTCTACATTTGTATGCTCTTGCCATTCTTTTTTCCTTTTTTTTTGCATAAAAATTCGCGTAGTTTTATTTTTTTATCACCCAAAATACCTCAAATTTGTGCCGACGTCTTTTCATAAGATTATTTGAAATGCGCATAAGCAATCAATTTGATATTTAATGATTCAAGTTTGTTTTCTTATCATTTTAGTAGTTTCAATTTTATCCATATAGTTTAAGCTCAATTTTAATATGTTGGTCTTCGTGGTTCTAAAATTTTCAACTTCAATTTGATCCCTAAGTAATTTCAACTTCTTTTTTTATTATTTTATCAAACTTCACCAATCATGTATGTTATTATAAATTGTTATCCTACTGAATAGAGAAGACATTTTCAATTTGCTAATGTTGGTTGGGGTAATTTTCCATTATGTAGACCATAGTTAGGGTTTACTGTTGGGTATAAAAAGTTATTACCGGAAAGGGGGTGTGGGTTTCAGTTGAGTATAAAATATTCTATAGATGATCTAATGTTTTACAATTTTTTTTTAGTACAAATTAATTGAAATCAACATAGAAATTAAGAATTAAATTTGTTGATGCCCATCAACTTTGGTAGGACTGTCAATAAGTTAACTTGCAAGAAATATCTCGACACTAGTGTAGTGCCCTACAAAAGGTGACTAAGTTACTACGTAAACTGAATGATAGGAGGAAATAGATAGTAATTATTGTATTTAGTGACAAATTTCTCACTTACCTAAGTGAGGTGGGATTCTATCCCTTTCATAGGTGACAGAGCTGATTAGGGTGGACGCTTGACGTGAGACGTCGCGTGTCCTGTCCGCATACTAGTTCTAATAGGTCATTAGAGATTATTTTCAACGCATGGTGTCATCCCATCGCCGACCACCACAAGTCCAATGTAGGCTCCATCGCAGCAGGGCGCGTTGTGAAGCTACCTGTACGTCCCTATAACCTATGACGTCGTTCTCCTTCAATGGATCGTACGTCTGTAGTGGAGTTGGTCATACTACCACGATGTCATGTGTGTGCCCGCACGCTCCCTACAGGCCACATCCACAGCTCAATTCTCACCTCCAATGAAATTAAAACTAAACACAAAATTCAACTTGGCAAAATGTTATTTAACTTTAAAAAAGTAAACGCACATCGTCCCCAAGAAACATCTCACATTTAAATTAATCATTCAAATAATCATTTTTCTTCCCTTCCAGGCTAGCTAGCTTTTTTCCAACTTAAACCTCTAAAGAGCTGTTACCAACTGGCCACACGTTTTTATCCATTAATTTCCAAAATGTTCAAACAGTACCTTAAACAAAAACTGAAAAAAATAGCTCAAAAAATCTATATTCGCCCCAACAATGCGCATAGCCCAGCAGTTCAAATTATCACTAATTTGGTTGCACTAAAACAATAGCTTTCATCTTAACATGTTTTACCTATTCTTCTTGCGTCACCCATTTAAAAATAATATTGCTGACGTGGAAAATAATAAAAGAAAAAAGAGCAGAGGAAGTTGGAAAAGTTTTGGGAAGCAAGAAAAAAAGAGAAGAGGGCAGAAGGGGGGTTTTATTGTGCTTACGTCAATGATGTTAGGGTAATGAAAGCGCTACGAAGGAAGCCAGCCATGTGGGAAAAACCAGATAGAAAGATAGAGAAATATAGATTATATTATATTAATGTTCAGCTCTAAGTTTAAAGGTAAAAATGTGATTGGAAGTGGGAAGACCAATGGCAAAATCCGACGGTCCCAACGCAAGAGCTAACTGTATTAAGTACGATTGGAGTCAGAGAAAAAATGGCCTGCACTCATACACTTCATTTGATTTGATCAATATTTTGCTCACTGTCACCTCCCTTCCTCTACAGTCCCTTAGATCCTCTCTCGGCCGTCGCAACAGTTCCTTTCTTTTCCCACAACCCCAAATAATAATTACTTATTATTTCTGCATAATTTTAAAACCCCATACCACAATCCAACGCTTTTTCCTTTGATTTCAACATCAATCCACAAGTTGGACCTCTCTTTATCTACTTGCAAATCCTAATGAAAATCAATTGGATGCTGTTTACTTTCATTACAGTTGCAGATAAGTAAACGGTATCTCACCATTAGACTTATCAATTATTCTTGTTGAGTCTCGCCTTTGATATCACTTATTAAGGATGTCGGTTTTGGACATAACCTCCTCCTACACTTCACAAATTTATCAATTAGTTGGAAAACACTGTTTTCTCTAGTCTTATTTCTTTCTCTTCACAGGAATCGATGAGTTTTTTTTTTCACCGTGGTAGTTGTGAAAGTAAATCCTGCAGTACGGATACTGTTGGATGGTAAGTAAAGTTGAAAGGAAAAGAAAAAAAAAAATTCCTGTTATTTGTGTATATATTTGTGTGAGTGTGTGCATGAAAAACTGAAACGGCGTTCCGTGGAAGGGAGGGAAAGTCGGGTTGGGCCGTAAGCAAAAGATTTGTCCGAAGTGTGAGTGTGAGCATGACGATGTCACCTGAACATCCCCAGACCTCCAAATTCAAAAACAGTACCTCCCCAAATACATCTGACACTTCACCAAAAACCGCCACGTGGATCTGTTACAAGTACTTCTTCTCTCTTATCAATCATTCATACATTTGAATTTGACCACCTTTTCAACAAATAAAATAATCATAAACAAAAAAAACTCTTTTAATTTTCATTAATTAATCCATACATAACATATCTAATCCAACAACTTTACTTTGTTTGTAATTGTGACTACTTGGATGCTGACACTTGATCCATTCATATTTCCATATCAAAAAAGAAAGGAGAGGGAGAAGCCAGACTGGGAAATTTTAATGTGACTCGAGAAATTGTATGCTTTAGATATCAAAAGCTGACAGAGAAAAGAGGGTAAAAGAAAGGGGAGATCTTGTGCACTAAATTTCTGTCAATCATTAACACTAAAAAGGAGTGAGGAGTGAAACAAGGGGGACCAAAGTTTATCTGCTGAGATAATTTAATTTTGCCCAATTCCCAACTTCCTCTATTTGGCATGGAACCCAGTGGGAATTTGACCATCTAAATTAGTATTTCATTGAAGATTGAAAGTTGGAATGAGGATCTTAAAAATGATAAAATGGAAATTCATTCCTAATTAAATAGAAGATTGAAGTAATTTATAATGAACAATTTTACTACTGTAATAGTTGTAATGGAAGTGTTAATTTCTTTTATACAAAGTCTTTCTCCCCAAAAGTGCTGCCAATGGATGCCATTACTTCAAAATAAATGTTCAAAACCCCATCAACTAATCTATTTATTTGGAGGAATGATTTCAACCTTCTATTGAGCTTTTATCACTAAGAATATGTATAGAGATATGATGACATTTTCTTGTTTGTTGGATATCGCATTAATCAATTTCATGAAACATCTATCAATTCTTTCCACATTTTTTTTTCAATTTAGATATATTTACAAGAAATTTGGTGTAGGTTTAGAAAAATATAATTTTCAATCAACACCGTTCAAATGACAGGAACAACAAAATTATTAATGAAGTGAATTGAATGAGCACAACAATACGTTAGAGATGAATTTGAAAAAAAAAATAAGAAAATCACTTTTTCAACCGGTACTTTTAGAATAATTACAAATTATAGGACGTGTTTGATATAACTTTATGGGTGATTTAGATAGTTAAAAGTATTTTTAGAAAATTTTGATGGCTTTAATTAAATATATTATTAAATAAACACTTGCGAAATGATACTCATCCCATGTGTTTAAGTATCTAGTAGCGAAGAAATGTAGTAAAAAATTGAGTAACTCAAAATAATATTCCTAAACAAAAGAGTTCAATAAAAAAAAAAAAAAAGAGTGAGAAAAAGCCTGGTATCTTTCCAAAAGGAAAAAAAGGGCAGCGGAATTGAAATGTACACAAGTTAACGTGAAGTGAGGAAATGAAAAATACAAAAGAAAGACACAACACAAAGGGTTTTTGAAGAAGGATTGTTTGAGTGTGATTGACAAACAAAAAGTTTGTCACTCTATCATGGAACACCATTAAACCAAAGTAGCCTTACTTTTATGGCTGATTATGATTGCCATGATTAATTAATACCATTATTATTATTTCACTATTTTAATATAATTAACTAATTAATTGATTAATTAATCCTAAGCTCCTTGTGGTTATAGAGTTGTTTTCATGGGACCCATGGTTCATTAATTAATTTTATTTTCCAAATGCTGGTTTTCTAGTATGGAGTTTTAGTTTTAGTCAAGCTATCACGTCACTGTCTTGAAACTTTCTCCAAATTAATGCTGCCCTGCTTCATATATTATATTACTTTTTTTTCATTTTAAATCCATATTTTATTTACTAAGAACTTCCATTTATCTGCATATATTTATAGGAAGGCCGAGAAGGGGTTGACTCCATAAGATGGATGTAGTGAAAAGACTATGAACAAAAGGAAAAAACAAAAAAGAAGAGATATGATTAAAGAAATAAATCATAGTCATAACTCATAATACAGCAGATTCTGTTTTTTTTACCCCTCCAGCTTTCGTTACAAATAATTATTTATAAGACGGTACACATTTATAAAAATTTAAAACTATTTTTTTCGGGTAGATTGTTATGGTGGAGGCGATTTCTCACTAACCACGTATCAACATCTGATTAGGATGAAAGTAGTGAAATGTCCCTGTGTTAAAGTAAATATATCTCGGACTTTTCGAATAAAGGTAATTAGACCCAAGAAAGTATGTCGTAAGTCATCTAGATGATGGGTAGACCTGTGAATCTTACCTAGGTCACTTAAGATAAAAGTCGAGCCAAGTTTGAGTTAGTAGCTGTGTCGACCTAAGGACACTATTTCAGGAACGGAACGCCGACATAATCCACGATGACACGTCGTGATTCTCAGACTTTTAGAGAGCCATTGGAAGCTTGTCGAAAGCTACGTCGTTAGCTCCACCCGTAAATAGATACCTCATTTCACTCTTCAAGTATGTTAAAACTATATTCTCTCTTGAATATAGATCCACGGGACACTGACTTAAGCATCATAGTGTTAACTTTTCTTTGTGCAAGTTAACTTGTCCGTTCAATCATCTACCGTCCGAATGAAATTTCACGTACTTGGTCAAAATCTTGATCAAACCGTTAGGATAAAATCGTAATCACGAGCAGAAGTAAACAAGAAAGAGAACTATGAATTAAAGTGATTATTTTTGTAGTTGAAAGCACACGAACCCAAGTAAAAATTACCCACAAAATTAGAAACAGCAAAATTTGGTGGTTATGATCTATAAATTATAGCGTACTATTTGATATTTAAGAATCAGCATTTTATTTAAAGTTTAATAGTTGGGTATGAGAATAAATATATAAAAAAAAAAAAAAAGGGAAGGGAAAGAAGAAGGGTGACCCACAAAAGCCACACCCACCCTCTCAGAGACATCCAACCAAATAATTAAATAGCAAAACCCACCCAAAGAGAAAAAAAATATATAAAACGACAAAAAAGGTGTCAGAAACATCTGCGACGCAGGTTAGTTCATTAATTACCGGAAGTAGCCGGTGGTGGTCCGGTCTCCCGAAACCCTATGCTCCACAGTCCCCCCACTCCCCTCTTTCAAAAAACCAGAGAGAGAGAGAGAGAGAGAGAGAGAGAGAGAGAGAGAGAGAGAAGAAAGATCTATATTTGTGCTAAAACACACACAAGCAAGCAGAAGCAGAAGCAGTTGTCGTGTGAGTTCGTGTTGTGTTATGGCGGAGGGTATTGAATCCTACGACCACGTCCCCCAACAGAGCCGCAGAGACAAGCTTAGAGAACAACCCGACCGCTCCGCCTTCCTCCCAATCCCCATCCCCATCACCATGTACGATCCCTCCCTCGATATCCTCCCCTCCGCCGCCGCCGCCCGCTTCCAATTCCACCACCCCTCGCCCTCATACTTCGACCCCCACTCCTCTCTCTTGCCCGACATCCACAACCCGAACCCGAACCCGCTTTTTTGCTTCGGCGGTGCTGACGTGGCGGCCTTCAAGCCGGAGCCGCTCTCCCTCTCCCTCTCCTCCCACCCTTATGGCCATGGGCTTCTCCCGCTCGGCCCATTTACCGGCTACGCCTCCATTTTGAAGGCCTCCAGATTTCTCAAGCCGGCGCAGCACCTTCTTGAGGAGCTTTGCGATGGCGTTGGGCCCGATTCCTGTTTGCCCGATCCAACTTCTGACACTCTCGCCGAGACTGGAATTCTCGACGATCCCGGCCTCCACTCCCCTGATGCCCCTCCCGGAAATAAGTCCACTCTCCTTTCCATGCTCGATGAGGTCACTTTTTTAATTCCTTTTTCGTTTAATTTTCTCTACAAAACCCATCTGTTTCTTTCGATTTTTCTTGAAACTTGTTTTAATTTGGCTAACAACAACCAAATGTTATCTCTCAAGTTCGCTACTTTTTAGCTTTAACGAGTAGAAATCATTTGTAAACTTTCATCTTTTCTCCAGTTACTAGCGAGAGCCTGTTTTTGGGTATGGTTGATTAGTGAAAATTAATTTAAAAAGAAAAAAGAAAAGAAAAGATTCCTTTGATTATGTTGATGTTGATGTTGATGTCAATATGTTTGTTTGAAGTTAAACTAAACTAACATGCAATGTAATGCAATAATCAATCCTTCTCTGCCTTTTGGTTAACTTTTGGTTAATAGATTCCTTTTAATATAATTTATTATTTAATCTTTTCGAAAAAGGTGATTAGGGGGAATATATGCACAAATGAGTATATTGGCCTTTTAAAGTGTCTGACTAAGTAGCTACCATGAGTTCTTCTTGGAAGGAATATATTTACCAAGTCTGGGCATAATGTGCTTAATCAAAGTGATTGGAGGAATCCATTTTCACCATAAATGATTTATACTTGTATATAAAGTTGTTGTGAGCATAAATATATTCCAATTTTTTAAAATACTATGAATATAATGAATGCTTAGATTTACTTTTCTTTTTTTTTTCTTTTATTTTTGTTGGAGAGATTATTGTGTGTGTATGTCTGGAATGAATCTGATAATACGTGTAGGTTTCCCATTCGCTTATTTTCTCTATTCAACAAATTATAAGTGAGCTTAATTTAAGATTATCATCTTAAAACTGGTTATATATTTTCTAGGTTATGCATATTTTGTATCGTTTTCCACTTAATCCATGCATTGGATCCTTTACTCTCCAGTGTTAGCCGTTGATGTGTTACAAAGTGTTTGATCTGTTCTCCTTTTCAGATTATGCTAGACTTGTATCATTAATGAAAAATATATTCGTAATTTATGATTAATAAATACACTTGGAGGGTGCGATCATTCTAGCACTAATGCACCGGGTCCCATCAGAACTATAGGACGAAAGTAGTACTAAGTTGGGCAACCACTTGAGAAGTCCTTGTGTTGCACCCCTTTTTATTTCTACTTTGTCCTCTTTTCTATGCAAATATATACATATATAATACACACAATTGGAGGACAAAACTTCTCTACCCAAACAAAAAATATTATAGGTCGACGAAATAAAATTGTGTTTCGTTGTCACGGTACAGATATCCATTGTACTTTTGATAATCTTTTGAAGAATTACTTACTCATGTATTTTCAGCATGGAAGGAACTTTAATGTGTGATAGTGATGTTTTTACTACAAGTTGAGTAATGGGACGTAGCTTCTTTTGCACCCTATTGATCATTAATTTTTCCAGAGGCTAACTTCTGTTTCATTTATATTTCTAGGTTTATAGAAGATATAAGCAATACTATCAACAGATCCAGGAAGTAATGACATCGTTCGAGTACATCTCCGGGCTTGGAAATGCCGCACCCTATGCGAACCAGGCTATAAAAGCCATGTACAAGCATTTCAAGTGCTTGAAAAATGCAATTCTAGACCAGCTTCAATTCACTAAAAAGACTCATGGTGGCGACTACTGCCAAAGATCTGTTCAGAACTCGGGGTTTAATGACCATCAGCCTGTTTGGCGACCGCAACGAGGGCTTCCCGAAAGAGCGGTCACAGTTCTCCGTGCGTGGTTGTTCGAGCATTTTCTTCATCCGTAAGAACCTTTAACCATGTAGTATAGTTTCTGATTCGAGTACCAGGAAATTTGTGGTTAGTATTTTAGTTATGTTCTTGATTGCCATTTCTTTTGGGACAGTTATCCTTCTGATACAGACAAGCTTATGTTGGCAAAACAGACCGGCCTGTCTCGTAGTCAGGTCCAATCCGCTTTATTTTGTTAATTCAAAATTTGTGTCATCTTTTGAAGTTCATCAAATTCTTATTATTGTTACAATTGTCTCTAAAAGACAGTAATTGTTCTCATGGACAGGTTTCTAACTGGTTCATTAACGCAAGAGTGAGGCTTTGGAAGCCGATGGTTGAAGAAATCTACATGCTTGAAACAAAGCAAACACAGAAGAATTTGCATAGAGAAGATCGCAATGCGATCAGGCCGAGCGACCACCATCCATCGAACTCCCTCGCGTTGGATAACCCCTCTACATCTGCCCAACAACGCCAAGATACTCCTCAGAGACGCACCCGAAACGAGCCCCATGACATGCCACTCAGTACTCAAGACGAGCCATTGAATGTATCGTACGATTTGTTAAGCCATCCCCATGCGAACATGGCAGGCAATAATAACGGTGGAGTTTCCTTAACTCTTGGTCTTCACCAGAACAACGGCGTAGGGAGCTTCTCAGAATCCTATCCTGTCGGGTTCCCGGTTGCAGCAGCGACTCGACGATTCGGCCTCGGGATCCAAGCGAACGGAGACGGGTACGTGCTGGGTGGATTCGAGGCACAGAATCGGCATTTTGGTAGAGATGTTCTTGGAGGTCAGCTGTTACATGACTTTGTAGGCTAAAATTCAAATGTGAAAAGGAGAAGGAGAGGGCTATTTGGTAGTGAAAGTTGTATTTATACCGTATAAAATGTGGGGTTAGATTAGTACTACTACTAGAGAGAGCATAAGCAAAATTATTCAATGTGAAGAAGAAGATGAAGAAACCTGTAAATGGCTTTTTACCTCCATTTTCCGACCGGAAAAAGAAAAAAAGAGGAAAAAAAAAAGAAAAAAGGAGAATTCAAAGTCAAAAAGTTGCTTTGTGGAGCTATCTTGATTTAGATGCCATTATTTGCCATTGTTTCTTACAGAAGAGAAGATGCTGTAACGATTTCTTCGAATGAAAAAAAGAAAAGAAGAGGAAAGAAAAGGGGATTTGTAGCTACTATTATTGAATCAAATATTTTATATGAATAATCGTTTGGAATTCAACCCTAGTGGCTGTTTGGCTTTTTTATGTATTTGATTGAAGTTCAAAGTGTCATATCATGAATCATGATATCTCGTGCGGTTTACTATTTTTTTTTTTCTTTTCCTTCTCGTAATCATAGGCCATTTGAATTGATGGCGATAAAGCATTGATGAAAAAGCATGAGAAAATCCCACTTTTGTGTCTATGCCTAGTTTATGTAAAAAAAAAGTTGCACCTTTTTTACAGTAGATTTTGTCAAAAATTGGAACTTTTTTTTTTTTACTATTGAAATGAAAAGCTAATTGGGAGTTCATGTTCTCTCCTCATTAATTATTAGCTATTACATGTATCAATTCAAACATACAATATAATACTTATTATTATTCTAAAATCAATGGTTCAATTTCCACTCTTGTAGTTAATTGTTGAATTAAAAAGAAGATTATTGTACATACTTGTCATTCTTATTTGTAAAATTTATTTTTCCAAAAGTTGATAATTTTATCCAATTTATCATTAGTGGATATATGAGATATTAAGGAGAATTGTGTAGGACTACATCAATAAAGTTTGTATTGTAGACTATATTAAGCTAATTCATTTTAACCCGTTCTTTTTAGAAGGCTAATTTGTTTTAATCTAGTTCTTAATATTTTTTGAATTCACAATCATGTGGATGTGAGGATTCAAACTTCTGACTTTTTGGTCAATAATACACAGCTATGCTCGCATTGACACCTAATTTTTAGACATTTGCTACAAATTTTAAACTTTCCGAGATTAATTTTAATGCATATCTAAATATAGATATTTAATTGTGAATTCCACACTGCATGGTGGAAACCCCATCTATCTAATTTTTGGTTTTCTCTAACTATTTAGATATATAAGTTATTTTCCTTTTGAGTAAAAGCTGGAACTTGGCGTTAGAAACCGGGTAGAATGAGCGGGCCCATTTATTGGGCCGGTAGGTTCACTTTTTTATCTCCTAAAAAGAAATTGGGCCTTCTCTTTTTTGTCTTTAAACAAGAGTGGGCCTAGTTTTCCAGTTAAAGATTGACCAGATGAGGTGAAGATATGGGGAATCTATGTTCTCTACATGGGAGTATTAAGCACCATTAATCAACTTTAATCACCATTGAATCCAATCAGTTAGGTAACTTTCTATAATAATTTGTACTTTTTGGGCCCTAATAAAGGAGAAAGTAGGCAAATCTGATACAGGAGAAAACGTATCACAAAGTTTTTTTTTTCTTTGTCTTTTTGAGTTCATAAAGTTTATAAATATATGTTAATGGTGCTAATATCGGCTAGTTTGAAATGGTGGGGTGCAGGTTTCAGTACAAAAGTTTGGTGTTACTCTTTTCTTCCTAGATTGAAACTTGGACTGCTAATTTAATTTCCTATAATAAAGTGGCCTAGTGGGTTGAATTTCGACCTTATGGAAAATGTTAATTGAAGGGTAGTTTTGTAATTGGATAAAAATCGATATGCTACAGGATTTAAAAGTTCAATGGACATATTTGGAATTTCCAAAGCCCATAGTTTATACAACTAAGATAGCTAAATATAGATTGTTCATTAAGTGGTTTATTGAAGTAGGCTAGTTCGAATATTCCCTCTCATTATCATTTTATTTTAATTCTTTTATAATGATGAGTTTAATTAAGGTTTTAAATGTCGATGTCGATAGAAATATAGATGTCTTTTTATGGAAATATCGATAAAATATTGACGTCGATTGATATTTCTATAAAAGTTAGACAAATTAAAAGAATCATATAAAAAATTTAAATTAACCAATAAACATTTTTCTATTTCTAAATAAGTTAAAAATAGTTAATATTAACCTTAAGCATATATTAGTGACATTTTGTTGATTTTTTTTTTAATATGATAGAAATGTCGATTTAGCTCTCCTGTTGATGTCGAACCTATGAATACATGAAAATGTCAACGTGTCGATAGATATTTAATACCACAAGTTCAACCATTGTGAGTTGAGAATCAAACCATCGACATAAATAATGAAATCGTAATAAATGACTTATTCACCAAGGTTATGCTCGAATTGACATTTTTGAAGTGATTAAACTTACAAAGATCTGCGTATATAAGACACAATCATATGAAAGGAATAGTAATTGAGAAAAATTGTGAAGAAAAATGTAGGGCAATATTTTATTGATAAATAGGGTAAGATCTCTGATCCTACAGAGAAAAAACAATAAAAAAAAAAAGTAGTCAAAGAAAGAACAATCACTGTCCAAAAAAAGGAAAGCTTCTTCCTTCTTACAATTGGCAAGGGAAGAACAGAACCCAACTCATAATTTTAGTAGAGCACCTTATCATGTGTCTCTCCTTTATGCACCTTTTTCTAAAAAAATAATTGTAATTGTAATTTTATATGCTTTGGAATATATTTTCTAAAACTTTGAAACCCATTATAAATACTGATGAATTTACCACATTAGGTTCAGCTCTTTCTGAAACCAAACCTTCCTCCCCAGTCAAAACTCTCTCCTCTGCCATTTTTTTTTCTTTCTGCAGTGAACTTTAGTTTTATGGTTTTTATTGCATAAGGATCGGGTAATCTGCATCCTGAGGTTTAGATCCGAATATTAAAATAAAAATGTCTTCTTTTCTAGCCCTCGGGTTGCAGATTACCTCTTCCTTACTGGCAATGCTGGATTTGGCTATCAGATTATCAACTCTCCTGCAAGGTTTCTCTGATTTTCCTTCTGTTTTTTCATGTTATGTTCTCTCAAGGTTTCACGTTATGAACATGGTGGGATGGTGATGATTCTTCTGGCACCTACTGCAAGATTAAATACCACACCCATGTAAGCCTTCTTTGATGCATATGTTGCTATATAGGAAAGATTTTACTCAAAGAATGGTAATCAGAAATGTTTCTATCTGTACAAATTTGAACAAAAATGAATTACTACACTTTGTTCATCTGTTTTCTAGTTGAATAAGCTTGTTTTGTTAACCTTCATTCGAATTTCGATGCGATTCGGTACATAAATTCTTTTATTATACTCATGCAAAACTTTAACACAAAAAACAGCACAAAATATATGCTAAATATTAATTACTATCTATCTGTATGAAACCCCATTATCCTGAGCTCTGGAATGGATGATATCACCTGAGGATGAGAACAAAGATGGCTGATTAACTTTTCTGGCGCACTCCTAAGGTTTCTTCAATGCTTTTGGAGAAGTCTCTTCCGTCCTTGAAGATGAGAAACTCCATTATATCCACATGGAAGAAGATGAAACTCCCACACAAATGTGTAATGCAACCTCCAAAAGCTTTTCCCACAACACAGTGCCATGCCGGGCCATAAGCTTCGTCAAATCTCTAATTGTCAAAGCTCAAAGTAATATCAGTATGCAGTTTATTACAGATACTATTTTGTAATCTTTCATTAACAGTGTCACGGGTTGGTCCATTCAATATTATATAATTTGATATCAGCAGCTTTTTCTCCATATTATACTGAGATGGTTCACAAACCAGCGAAAAGAAAGAAATGATGAACATGGGAACTTCTGAGTCATTTCATTCAAAATGATGTCCCTTTACTCTTTCAGACAAGTTGATTCAAACATCATCCACACAAAGTATATTCCAGATTTAGTCTCATCAGATCAGATTGGTGGATGACGTGTACATAGGTCATCTATGTTTGTGTGTGTAGAAACTTATAGTATCTGAAAATGACATACACTCGAATATTTTAAGAAGGGAAAGGTAACTTTGTTTATTGATGAGGTTACTGTGAATGATGAGGCATATCTTCTTTATATCTTAAAAGGGTATCAGCAACTTTTACAGGTTAGGAAAATGAATCTTTTTAATCTATTATTGCAATGAAAGGACTCGTCTTCTTTTTTTGAAAAAAAAAAAGGGAAAAAGAGGATACTATTAATTAATAGAATAGAAATATAAATCACTACATAAAGAAGATTCTGAATGTTAAACCTGTTTGATAAAACGGGCAATGGATTGACAGTCGGAAACTTCGTGATGATCAAGTGCTTTATAAGCCAACTCAAGGACATGGCTCTGGATCCCCTCTGGCATGTCTGTTTCGCGGACCGCAGCTTTGCCCTCCAACATCTTCAAAAGCGATGACAGGTTGGCTTTTCTCTGTACGAACCAACAGCCTGCAAAAGCATGCGACCCCAAGCCCTGCAAATTTATAGCCAAATGTCAGGGAAGTGAAGTGTAATTTGATAAAAAGGAGGATACTTGGGTAATCTGGTGGCTGTGCTTCAAAGCCAAATGATGATATTTCCGTAGTTGCTCTCTGCGCTGCTCAGAAAGACCCCCATTTCTTTTACCTTTAAAACAACAAAATTAGCAAACTTTGTCTGCATTAGCAGGAGTTAAATCAATACAGTTGTAACACAATAATATCTTCTGAGAAACACATACTTCTGTGTCACACAACATATTAATATAAGATTTCAGAGTTGGGAATTAATTCTTGGACGTTTGGATTGGTGGCCTCCGAAATCACAGAAAGGGATATTTGGTTTCCTTGGATTTGCATTTGTGATGGGAGTTGCACCGCCCAACTCACACTCACAGCCATTAATGAAGTCATAGGGAAATGCCAAACATTTAAAATGAGAATGTTGAAAGTATATTCTTAAGACAAATATATGGAAGACTAGAATCTTAAAACTTGTGAGTGGAAATCTCTCGAGCTACTCTTGCAGCATAAATTTTCCAAGGAGAGGTTTTGATGATCAAAGCTTTGAGGTCAGCATGTAAATGACAAAGAATGCAATGAACCAAATAAGTTAAATATTCACGAACCTTGTCAACTTTTTATTGCTACAGGATATTGGTTTTACAGCAGTTCTGAGGAGACAATTACAGTAAATTTTGAAATATAAGTTACACTGTGGTTGGGGGGGGGGACCATGTTCCATACCCCAAGAGATCCAAGAGGATGGCTTTAGTGAATCGAGATTTTAGGCTATTAGAGTGTGGCACCTTTTCTTTCTTATTTTTCCAACTCCAGGGGTTCCCAGAGATACAAAGGACATGCCATTATAATTAAGATGGTCTTACTGCACTCCACTCCATCTAGCCCAGTCGACAAATTGCATTCCAGCATACACGTTATTGCCAAACCGTATACCAACAGTGAAAGCCAAAGCAACTGCTGGAATGTGCTTTGCTAATGGTGATGATTCAACTACGCGCTCTAGTCCATTGATGATCTGATAGCGCGTATTCGAAGATATTGCAAGGAAAACACCTGCAAGTTTGGGTGCAAGAAGAGACAACTTTAGTGAAAAAGAAACAAAAACCAGTTTGACCCATTGAAAAGTACCAAAAATTAAAACTGCAACTGAAAAAGAATCTCATAACTCTAAGGCAGTAGGCCTGATCGTTATAGACTCCATAACCATAAGAACCTCAGAAAAGATAAGTTTCTGGCAAAAGAAAGGCAGATAAGACTGCAAGAGATTTTTTGCTCCAAGGTATCACAATTCCTCAGTCAGTCCAGAGAGTCCTTTCTCTACTCTGTATGTATGTCAAGTGAAATTGGGCAACCACACTTCAGGTTTCACAAACTTATGAATCCAACAATACATCAAACTCATATCTAAACATATCTAAACAGAGTAAATAGAATCCTATCTGTATTTGGAAATTGAAGAACAAATTATACGAAGTAAACTCCTAATCAGATGGACTGAGCGTGGTAAAAATATTAACCCAAGCATAGTGCATTAGATTAAATCAGATGAGTTCTACCACCTGAAAGTATGCGGGGAGCATGAGCTTCACAAGTGTATGGAATGAAAGAGAAACAAATAATAAACATGAAACATATACAAAAAATTCCAGACATGCAAAGTAATTATTTAGTGAGGGTAAAGCAAAGCAATAGGCAAAGCAGCGACCTTCATATGAACCTGGGAAAACCAATTGAATATAATTGAAAGAATATTAAAACACGTGAGTAATACCCCAAAGAGCTGCACTCTTGAAGAGAGGTGGTACTGGTACATCGTTTTCAGATTTCTTTATGCTCCTGATGTATGGAAAAAGAAAAGGATGAGGATCACCTAAAAAAACTAAACATGCTTAATAATTCAAAAGAAAAATTTCCAGGTCTGTGAAAATGCAAAGAAACTCAGGGACACAGGGGAAGAGCTTAATGATGCTGAAGAAGATGAAATGAGTGTGTAACTAGAGTCTTAAATCAAGAATCATAAGGATTATTATAGTAAAGGATCTTGTGAATCTAGACAGACCTTCTAGTACCAGAGTATTACTTCCTATTATTACGTCAAACCCTCAACACTTGGCATAGCAAGGAGCATATATTACATGTGTGTGTGATGAAAAGGAGAGCAGATGAAATGCTTTGAGTTATCATCATGAAATACAAACAAACTAGAGAATATTACCTTTTTGCGGTCATTATTAAATTTGCAATGCCTTGGCCGATTATTCCACATCCAAATCCTACTGCACCATACACAAATCCCTGAAAAGAAAAGTACAAAAATAAGTTAGCTAAGAGATAAAAATAGATCTGGCTAATGGTAATAGATCTGTAAGCCTCACCTTATAGAAAAATGTGGCAATTCTTTGTTGTATAGAAAATCTGCATCCTGGTCGTTCAGCTTCAAATACACTACACATGAATATAGTTTCTAAACATATTGATTTCGAAAGGGACGGTAACAACTTACAAAGTAACACAACTCAGTATCAGGGATCTTAAACGTTAGTTCAATTATATATTTTAAGAAAAATTATGCAGAGTTCAACTTGGCCAAGTTAGCAACCTGCTTGGTAACGCTCCACAAGCATGTTGAATGCGTCCAAGGAAACCTTTTGACACAGATGGTTGCCCAAAACGAGCATAAGGTGCCAACAAGGCAACCAAAGCAAAGTTAACTGCCACGCCAACCAAAATATCAGCAAGGTAAAGCTCAAATTCTGTCCAGAAATCTTTGCCTCTCTTTTGAACTTCCGCAAAAGTAGCACAGCAAGAATCAATAACTAACTGCCCATATTAAATCAGTGATTTTCAAAATTCTGTATGACATCCTGAGTTATGTCAAAACTAATATAAGACAAAAAAATATATTAAGCATGTCTGTAAAACATGATCATGCACAAGCCCCCAATCAATGATGCTGCCTAGTCTATCCTGATTAGCATTTAAGTGCCTTCCCAAATAATTTCCCTTTTCATTCCACTTCCAGAAGTCATTGTATTTAGAATTTGCAACCTAGGACCCTAAAGATTTGGCTTGGCCTTTGTTTTACCTATCAAACTAAATCTGGCCATTGGTCAATGGCTAAACATGTCAACTTCTTCAATACATGTTCCTTCCGGCATCATCATAATCATATCTCTGCAAATTTTATCAGATAGAAATTTGCAAGAAACATGGTAACAGGATGAGCTAACAGACCTCCACGCCAACTTTGAAGAAAAATGATGGATCCGCCAGCACCCGATTTCGAATCATAGAGCAGGATTTCATCAAAAAGCCAAGAGGCCAGCCTAAACCCTTGAATAATCAAATAAGGAAATTGGTAAGCAGAGATGGAAAGATGTAATAGAAAGTTATCTCTCACCTTCTAAGTTTATAGAACTATGTACCCCATCACTAAACATGAATACAGAATGAAAAAATAAATAAATTTACCTGCATCTCCAAATATCTAAGCAAAAGCAGTTTGCGAATTCCCACGCTCTTTGCTGCCTCTAACATATCTGAAGGAAGGGTCACCCCTCGTGATTCCATCTCTTTCATCACCTCCTCAAATTTCATAATTGGGCCAAATTCCTCCTCGTCTTCTTTGTCTCCGCTGTTGTCATCGCCGCCACTCCCGCCACCACCTCCTCCACCGTGATTATAAGTTCCATTCCCACCGTTGCCATCAATTACATCTCCCTGGATATCATTGTCCACTTTTGATATCTCTAAAATTCTGAGATCCTTATCTCCAATTGAGTCATCCCCTTCCTTCAGAATAGTTACAGCAGCCGCAGGAGCTTCCGAATCAATATGCGACTGCGAAAAATCCATCATCACCGAAAACTTATCTTTCCTTTTCCGAGAGATGCATCTCCCAATACTCTTTCTAACCGCAACTGGATAAGCGACCTCCTTCACCAAACTCCTGAAGCTCCTGCAGCCAAAAACCGCCTCCTGGCTCCACATCTTCCCCAAAATCACTTCATTCCCGAACTCTAAACAGTACGATGTTCCAAACACGGCCATAGTAGAGAATTCAACTCCGAATTGTCGACCAATTTATAACTCCACAAGAGAAAACCACAAGCAAACAAAAAATACTCTCAGACTAACGCACAAAATCACTAATGAAATCCTCAACTTCTAATCAGCACACGACGCACATATAGTTCTTTAATCATCACGATTAGTAAGTTACCATTCTTGTTCCGATCAACAACGATACGTAGCTCGAAAAATGAAAGAAATTAAAGGAAAGCCATAAATAATGAAACAGTGAGTATACCTCTCCGGCGAACCGCGAAGAAGCTAAAGAAACGGAAATCGAACAAATTCGATTCAGGAAGTCGCTGTCATTCAGATAAAAACTATATCGGAGGCGGAGGCGACGGCGGAGCACAGCCGCGAAGGTTCCGGTGAAACTATATCATAAATGATTAGATTCTTCTTCTACTTCTGCCCCTGCCTCTCTTTTTTTAACTTTAGAAAGTGGCGCTATAAGTTTGTTGGGTGGCAGTGGCAGCAAGCGTAGCGGTCCCGCGCGTCGCAACAATGGCAAAGAGGTTGTATTTAAAAAGAAAAACAATTAACATTGCCTCATTTTATTCGATTTCTTTTAAGTTTTACCAGAAAGTCTAATTACTTTTTCCTAAATTTTATTTTCCACGACAATATTCACGCATGCCTACAAAAATTCTGACCGGTCACGTTACTATTTCGCTCACAGAACTTGCAACTTGAACATTTGATAATTATTTATATTTTTAATTTTTATTTCTTCAGACAACCTTAAAACTTGTATAGAATTTTAAAATTGTATTATTTGTCGGTTATGTTTTCAATTTAATTCAAAATATAAATGTAAATATTATTTTATCGCTCTTAAATTCATGGAKGTTGGTATCATGTATTTTTATTTTTCTTTATTAAAGAAAAAAAATTACCAAATGGATTCTATAGTTTCTATGATTTTTTATTTCAAATCGTTTAATTGAATTTTTTTAGTTAAATTATGGATTTATTTTTTGTGGTTTGGAATTAATTTTATTTTTTTTCCTTTTAGTTAAACAATTACGAGTGAGAGATTTAATCATCACTCTTAAGGATAGTAATAGAGATAATTATGATTTAGTCTTTGTTTAGACCTAATTTTGTTTTCGCATTTTACAAGGTTTAATTTAGCTTCATATTCGTAATTGATATATACCTCCAACCATGAAGTTGTGAGTTTAATACCCCACCCCCACATGTTGTACTAAAAAAAATTTAGTTTCATAATTGGGTTAAAGTTTACAAATTGGAAATTAATATAATATGGTCCAAAAAACTTTTGTACCCACTTAAAAACTTATTTATTTTAAGTCTCTTTTAATTACTTTTGAACTCTAATAACCTAGCCAAATAAACAACACTATCTTATTTCGATCATCTACATTACATGTTGTGCTAAAAAAATTGATTATGTTTAAACATTTTAAATAAATCATAAATATCAAATTGAAACTAAATTCATTCATAGATATTAAATTGAAACTTTTCAGGATAGAGAGTTGAAACTAATTTAACCAACAGCTTTTATGACGATGAATCAACATTTTCATTTGACATCTCTCCATTTTAATTAATATAGTAAAAGAGAGAAGAAGTAACTGAATTCTACTTGAAATTCAAGAGGTATTGACCAAGTCATTTTCATGTTATAAATAATAAAAAAAATGCAATCAAATAATTGAATGATAAAATTAAAAAATGGAAGATGATTGAAACTGATGAGGGCAAATTGGCTACCATAAAAGAGCCGACGCGCCAGCGGAGTGGGCACGAAAAATGCCAAGTTGCCATGGAATTGATGGGACAATATGCTTCTTCTTCTTCTTCTTCTTCTTCTTCTTTTCATTCTATATATTCTACAATCCCTAATTTCTCCTTTGGAGGAATTGAAAAGCCATATTTTAAATTAAAAAAAAAAAAAAAACTGAAAAGGCACTTTAGGCACTAAATACTTGCTCGCTTTTCATTGTTTAGGCATTATAAAAATCAAAAGCTTTATGTCATATTCAATGATGGATGGTTAAATATTTGGTTGCCATCCAATTTGTTTAATTTTATCTTCTGTCCTCGATTTATCTTTCTTTTTTGTCTTGATCTTAGATTCCGATTATTATTTTTTTCTTTTTTAAATGACAATATGTTGGTTTTATAAGTTATTCCATAAAAAGCAGAATAAGACAGAAGAAGTGAAAAACGAAGTTGATGCTCATGGGAAAAAACGCAATTAACAAATCGACTACTAAAGTAATTTGTTTTAATATGTAATATGTAGTCGAGGATTAACATCATACCTCTAGAAAAGAAGAAGATACTTTTTTGACTCCTAAACTATGTTCATATACGTTCATGTTGACTACCTGAAAATCATATTGTTAATAATTTAAAATGTGGGATTAGAAATTTCTCTTCCACAAAAATAATAAAATATAAACAATAATACGCTAAAGTAGAAAACTAATAAAAATAAATGACGACATAATTTAATTGGGTTGTTCCGTGTTTTTTACAACAATATTATAAAATAGAACACATTAATAGAGTTGGCTAGATGCTTTATATCGACCATACAATATATTTTTAGTGTGATATATACGTGTTAAGGATCACTAATTAGCAAAGGTTTATAATTTACGTTAGTTACTTTCTCATTGTTAATTGGTTTCGAGATTGAACTACATAAATATGGATTTGGTATCAACTATGATCTTGAGATTGAGGAGATCAAATATGAGCCGCTAAAAATTGGCTATTATTTCTTTCGAAAACTTTTTTTTTCTTTTTTATATTCTTTCTCTACTGGTAAAAAACGTAATGGTGATTGATAACAAATTTCTCCGGATACCTAAAATGTAAACGTTATTTTCTTCTTGTCAAACTATCGGTGACAAATCTTCTTTTATGCCATGGTGTAGAAGTTTCATCACAATTGAACATCTATTTTACTTATTTACGAAACTAAGCAAGAGAACATATATAAACGAATGTGTAAACCATATAATAAACTACATTTATGATTGCATTTAGCTACAAAGATATTTTTACAATTTATCACACTAAATAGTGAAGTAAACTAACTATAATAATAATTTTTTATTAAAAGGAGATATAAAAAAATATTTTTACCCATGAACTTGATACAATTAACCAACTTTTACCTTAAATTTTCAGTTTCATCAAATGAGATCTTTGGTAGATATTTTATTTTATAACTTTTGTGTTGAGTAAATATATGATGTATATGTAAACTGGATAATAATAGCAACAATTTACAACGTAACTGGTTACAAACAATTATAGATCTTGACAACTTGATGAACACCAAAACTTGATCAAAATAGTCGAAGGCACGCTTCAATAGCGTTGACCTGAAGACAATTATTCGCCCTGCACAAGTTGCTAGCAGACTACAGCGATCGTCTCAGCAGGATACAACGACTAACTCCGGTAGAACTACAACTTCGAACTACTCAGATCTGGCAGAACTCTTAGACACTTGCTCTCAACACAAACAAGAACAAGAACTCAAAAAGAAGAGAAAATTCTTGTGAGAGGAGGAGAATACTCAATTGAGGTATGCTTGGATATTTTAAAATGAAGAAAATCACAACTATATATAGTTGTTTAAACATAAAACTCCTCACACAAGAATCAAGTTCAACTTTAACAATATGAAGAAAAACTTCTCATTTGAAGTATAACTTCAAGTTTAACAACATGTAACTATAACAAAATAAAGTTACACAACACAAAATTGAAACAAAAACAACTTATGAAATAAATAATGACTTTGTTACAAAGGTAAAATAAATTTCAAATTCTTAATACACAAATTTAATTTTCGGATGTTAAATTTGTATACTCAACCGTTTTTTCAATATCTTCAAGTTTCACCTTCTTTCACTATTAAAAATCCAACACTTTGTACTTGTTTGTTATGTTCAAAAATAATTGACCAAGTTTAAGTTCTAACAAAGTCATCCACAAAAATTGTGTTAGATCACAAGATGAATTATGAATAAATTTATTAAAACTTGTCCATCTCAAAAAAAAAAAAAAAATCCAACCAAAGTGTTTTCAAAAGCCTCACAAATTTCGTATAACGCGAAATAATTTTTAATGGACTATTATTGAAAGACTTGGTATACGATAATAATGTAACCATGGGAAGAGAAAGTCCCTTTTTGGGTGAAAATGGGAGGGAGATAAACGAGAGAAATATTTAAAAAATTGGGACAAATACATAATTTCATATGAAAGTGATGTAAGTGAAAGATTATAAAACTTTAATTTTAAAAAGAACGGTAAAAATTAAATTTATATGGAAAAAAAGGTTACTCATCCCAATATCAAGATTGTAAAAAAAAATCTAGTTGGATGAAATTAAATGTTAATAAAATTTGACTTAGAAGTAAGGAGTTTTTGAAGTAAAACTTGTATCCCCTACAGAAAAATTAATATTATATCGAGAATCACAATTAGAGAAAAAAAAAGAAGAATAATTATAGTAAATAACATAGCATAAATGGAAAAATAAGTAGTTGAGTTTTGAAAAATACTCTTCACTTTTTATTTTTTTTAATTGTCACAAAAGTGACTTTTAGTTGGTCTTCTACAATTGTATAAGTTTGTAATTAATACCATTTTGTAAAATTTTTAACTTAATGTTATATATATAAAAATACATATTTATTCTTTTATTATTTTATAATTTCGTAAAAAAAATAAAAGAATTTGCGGCAAATTCCTGACGAAGGTTGGTTTGCCCACGTAAGATAGACAAGTTTCTGGCTTACGAAATTTGGAAAAAATATTGGGCCACTCCCATTCGCCAATGACGATTCGGTGTAGATTTCCACAATTAAATATGAAAACTTTTCTCTTTCTCTCTCTCTTTCTAGTGAAAAATCAAAATGGTCAATTCTACACATTTTTACGTCCATGTAAAAGTAATTAAAGACATGAATGTGGGATAGCTACGTCATACTAAAAAATGAAGATGACGCTAACTTTAATCTTAGTCTTTTTCTTTTTCTTGACTATGGGACGTGAAAATAAAAATTTGAATTCACAATTTTTTGATATGAAATAGATGTTTTAACCAATCTAACTATGCTTAAAACGAAACTAAGGTTTCAAATGAAAGATTAAAATTGAATGATGGATGAACTTATTTTATTATTTCTAGGGTTTTTGGCTATAGATTTAACCTAATACATGTAAAAAAAATAAAATGAATTAGATGCCAAATAGTATTTACCAAAATAATTTCAATCAATAAATAGATTAATAATTACCAATCTTATAAATCAAAGATCTATATATTCTTTCAGATACTATAAATCAAAGATTACTATCACTAAGTTTTTTTTTTTTTGGGCAACCATCTCAAAAAAATAAAGACTAGGTAAAAATTTCTCGAAGGTTGGTTGCAGGCAATAGAACAAATGTGAAGAAAAGAAGGGAGGGGGAATTTTCAATGCTGAATTTTTTTGTATTATTCATTACGACAATTTTCACATAGTACAAGAGAAATAATATAGTACTTAAAAAAATATATATATAGCACTCATCCTAACGTCTAACACTACCAAATGAGAGTTCAAAACCAGCTCATTAGAAAATATATATATATATATATATATATATATTACAAGTCAAATGGGTATACAATAATGTAGCCTAAAATATAGCTTATCACCAACTCATACACAACAATATCAAATTAACAACAATCATGTAATGGTTGTATCAGAACTCGGAAGGATCTTCACTTGGGCTTGATCATTCGAATGAAGTGAGAAGTTCCACAACTCTGCTCATCGCTGGCCTCAAATTTCGATCTTCCATCACACACAATAATCCCACTTTCAACAATATCTCAATCTTGTTCATATCGTTGCTCTTTAGCAATCTAGGATCAATCACTTTTTCCCTATAATTTCCTTCTTCTACACTCTCGATCATCCACTTTACTAGATTACTCCATTCTCCTCCGTCTCTATAAACAGTGGACGATTTAAAATTAGATGCACTTTTTCCACTCACTAGTTCTAAAAGAAGGATGCCGTAGCTGTAAACATCTGCCTTTGCGTCGATTTTTTGGTTCATCATCCATTCCGGCGCTAAGTAACCTCTCGTCCCTCTCACTCTTGAGAATCCACTTTCATTGATCTCACGAAAAAGTTTCGACATTCCAAAGTCTGCGACTTTGGGCTCCAAATCCTCGTCGAGAAGTATATTTTGAGGCTTGATGTCGCAATGAAGAATCCATTCGAGACATTCTTCATGCAAATACGACAAACCTTTTGCTGTTCCCACTGCAATCTCGTATCTTTGCTCCAATCTCAATTCTTCGGATGAATTCAAGAATAGAAGCTTGTCCAATGATCCATTTTTCACGTACTCATAAACTAACATCTTATGGTGTTTTTCGGTGCAGAACCCCCACAATTTCACTAGATTTTTGTGGTTGATCTTCCCAATGATGCTGACTTCTGCCCAAAACTCTGCATCTCCTTGTAAAACCCCTTCTAATCTCTTCACAGCCACAACTCTCCCATCCTCCAATTCTCCTCTGTAAACTGTCCCAAACCCTCCTTTCCCAATCACCTGCTTGAAGTTTCTCGTCGCTCTCTTCAATTCTGCGTATGTGAATCTTTTGAACCCCATGGCCAAAGCAATGTAACCCATATTCACCAATTCTTCATTGACCCTCTTGCGAAACACATTCCACCACCCAAAACCGAAGAAAATGAACTCAATGAACCCAACAACACTCACAAACCCAACCAACAATCCCATATATCGAAACTTATTTCTACTTTCCTCGTAGATTTCAGAGTCCAGAACAACCTCGGAGGCAGAGCATATCAAATCACTCGAATCAAACTCTTCTCGAGGGATGGCTCTTCCTCTTGGAATCTTTATATGCATAAGAATATTGCTATCGGGCTTCCGATACCCATTTCGAAGCGAGCCTTTTGGAAAACACTGACCGAGGCCGTCCGTTGAATACCCAAATCCCAAACACTGGCAATCACTTAGACAAGAATTCCTACAAGTTTCAACGGAGACTCCCACGGCATAACCCAACAAGTCATAGCCATAGTAATCCGTCCGAGGAAGAAGAATGAAATCCGCATCGTTGGGATCACAAGTCAGATTGAAAGAAGGTTTACAGCCTTTACTCCAATCAGAAGGATCAATTCTGGTGAAACCAGGAGGACAAACGCAAGTGGGCAATGGATTGTACGAACAAATCCCAAATTCTCCGCACAACCCATGAACCAAACAGGCATCAAGCCGCCCATCCGGAAGCCACGAGACTGTCCAATTGCCGCTCGATTCTTCAAGACTGTACAATCTCAAAACCCCATCGTAATCCATCGTTAATCTCCTCTTCGGACCAACCCCATAATCAATAGCATTGAAATTCAAGTTGTCCGTGGATTCAAACCTTCCCAAATCGCTCAAAATCGCTACTCTGGAGCTATTATAACGAGTTCTACCGTTATCAAACACGCTCACAGTCGGATCAGGCCAGTAGATGCTAGAAAGCGAAGGGCTATTAAAAATGAGATTTAGAACATTGTCGTCGTTGAATTTGAGGTAATAGAACCCAGAAAAATATGTACCTGGACTTCTCATTGAGACCAACGTCGAATTCTTGAGAAATTGTTGCTGAGGAAGCAGAGTATCCGTTGGGGAATCGAAGCTCTGCCAAATGAAATTTCCCGTTTCATTCACCAGCACCAGATTCCCATTTTCGAGAAGCCGAAGCTCGATTTGCTGTCTTGTAACGGTCTTGGAAGACCATGTGATTGAGCCATCGGCATCGGTTAGTACCAAATTTCCATCGCCGCCGAGGGTCAGTTTGGATTTCTGCCCATTAACTGGCTTGTCTCTGTTGGCCATCCAAACGACGGTTTTATCAGAACTTTTTGCGAACCATATTGAATAACAGAAGGAATTGTTGCCGACCCTGTAAAACCCAGAAGAAAAAGTTCCATCTGGGGAAATTAGGAACTGATTCTCTTCCTCAACGGCCAAGGACCATCCTTTTGTCAGCCTCTGCAACCCTGGTGGAGCTGCTTCAGCCACATCCGAGAACGGTGCTAGAAGGAGATAAATTAGAAAGCTTGGGACTAACATTGCGAGCTCGGAAATGCTTAAAATGTGTATGAACTTGCGAAAATGGCAACTTCTGTACACAAAGATTTCGGACTAATATAGAATTTTTAGAATCTAGTTTCTAATTCTGGGTCAATGGCCGCTTGGAAAAGGCAAAATTGGACTTTATGGAAGTCATTGTCTTGCTGGAGCTCATTTTCAGTACTTGGCAGGCAGAGCACAGAAGAATGATTGAATGGTTTTGTACAAAAATATATGGCTATTTATTTTTGTTTTCCCAAATACCAGTGAGTATCAGCCTAGATGACCCTGCAACTATAAAAAATAATTTTCAAATTTTATGATATAGTTGGAGGTACGTGAAACGTGATAGAAGATGACTGGACGTGGAAGGTGACACGTGGCTCATAAATCTTATGGAGGATTAATCCAAGTATACACATCTCGACTCATCTATTCGATCGAGCCGAGCCCTTTCAGTGCCTGAGCCGAACAAGCATGTTCATAATCGTGTTCCTATATCATTGGTTGAACCGATTATCTTATCTCAACTCGGTCACACCTCCGACACATCCCACGACAACACGTCGAGTTTCACTATAACTTTAAAAAGTCGTTCAGGTCTTGTCGGGACACTGTCGAAGTCTTCGCGTATAAATAGAACCATTTCGTTCATTTAGAGGTATGCGAACATTTCGATTCTCTCTCGATTTAGTTCGGACTTTTATTGATTTTGGCATCGGAGTGTTCACTCTATTTTGCAGGTCTTCTACGTGATATTGGGAGCCAAACAGACGTTCTTGGAATTGGTCAATTTCTTGATTCTTACAGATATTTCAATTTTGTGGGTCTAATACAATTATTTTTTAAAATTCACAAATTTATTAGCTACTATGGTCACTTATTAAATATAAAATTCAAAATAATATCTATTAGATACAATTTTATAAATCACTTATAATTTAACCCAACAAATTTATGACTTCAAACATTTCTTTTAAAATGGCATCTCCACTCGTGTAGGAAACAAAGAAAGCTACATATACATTTTAATGCCAGATAAACGACATTATTTGCCACTTGTTTAATATTGTATGATTATTCTTCTTTCTGGGGTCTGACTTTTAATTTTTTTTTTTCTATTGTCCTTAAAATCACATCATTATCTTCTTTTTGCAGTCTTTTTCTTGCTTACTATGTTGGAATTTCGTAAACTATATTAAATTAATTACAGAATAATGTTATGATCATCTTCTGACGCTATGAAATCCGAGGGAAAAGAAAAAGAAAAAGAAAAATTGACCAATTGTAACCCTTTCCACAATCTGAGGATAGAAGTAAAATTCTAATGGACAATTTGTGTATTTTATTATTAAATTAATAAATGTCTTTTTATTCAGATATTTTTACGCTGGCAAATAATGCCTTCTTATTATCATTGGTTTATTTTCCTTTTATAGTCTATACATACATTCTTCCTAACTGAATTAATTATAATAATATTAATTTAAGTTGCATCACGTTGATGTGATAATAAATTCATTCAATTTGATATATGTGGTATTGTGAATATATATATAACTAGAATAGCGACTTTTAGCGAGTTTTGACACGCCTAGAAAATGTATGTATGTTTGAATTGACGTCATTTCATCGAGTCCTCCTAAATTGCTTTCTAGGCGGTTCAAAAAGTCGCTACTCAAATTATATATATATATAAGCTTTATATTGGGCCTAAAGTCCAAAATTCGGTCAATCCAAACCTAATTCAACTTAGAAATAGAAGCTTGAGAAGGAATACCAAAACTTAGTTCATTCGCTGACTCTTTGCATCCATGGTTGAGTGGTTAAAGCGTCCGACCTATATTAACCTAATAAAGGGGGAATTTTATAGGCTTGATTTTTGCTGGATGCACTTGGAACGTTCAGTTCAATCGCTGCTCACAAAATTTTTACATATTGATATTCATTTTCAAGCTTGCACATCCTAAGAGGAGAGATCCTTAATTATTGATATTGAGAAAGCAAAGATATTATGAACATTGGCTAATACCAACTCTTGATTGGTCCTAATGAGAAGGTTAACCTGTCCTATTGAAATAGGCCCATAAATGGACTTAGAGGTTTAGATTTTAGTAGTTAAATTGATCTAAGTTCGACCCAAACCATAATTAAAATCTATGAAGCTGGAGTTTGGACTTTGTTTTTTTGGAATTAAGTTTTAGTAGTTGAGTTGGGTCAAGCTTAAGTCTTTATTTTATTGGGTTAACCAAACCCAACCCAGTAATGCCGGTAATATAAATATATATATTGAAATAACATTACAAAAGAATATTAAATATAACGTGAATCTAAAATTTTATCCCCATATTTCAAACTATAATTATAAAAATATCTTCTCAACTCTACTCTCCTCTTTGCATCTCTTCAAAATTATATTGGGTTAGCAACTAATTAGATTCGAACTTTGATCAAAATTAGGATCAAGCCACCCAAATTCATCCTTAAAAAAGGAAAATGTTTGGCAACTTTCCCCTCAATACCATTAAATATTTGACAATTCATTATTTTTTATTTTTGTATTTCTATCTCTTAATTGTCAAATATTTAAGGGTGTTTCTTCCAGTTTTTTTCAAAATATATATATATATATCAGAATTTAAAATTTGAACGTTGATTAAAATGCCACCAAAATAGAATATTATTTTGAGTAATTTGTATAATGGTCATAAAATGTGGCAGTAGAAAAGAGAACTAATATAGATAAAAAGGAAAAAGTGTAATGAAAAACAATTGAGTTATTTTCTCTGCTTGCTTTTGTAACTAGTGCAAAGAGAAGCCGATGAAGTGATGAACAAGAATGAATCTTGAGGCAATTGTAAAAACTATCAAACACTTTGGTGTATATAACATTTTTCAATCATCATTGTGTGGGCTTGATTCTTCCTAATTAGCAAGGAGTTCCACAACTTTACTCATTGCAGGCCTTGTGTTTCGATCCTCTCTCACACATTGAAGAGCCACTTTCAATAATATTTCTATCTTCTTGTTTTGGTCGCCTTCTTCCACATTCAACCTTGGATCCACCACTTTCTCAACCTCACCCTTTTCTACACTCTTTATTATCCATTTCACTAGATCTGTGCATCCATTATCTTCGACAATTGTGGACGATCGAAAATTAGATGCATTCTTTCCACTAACAAGTTCCAAAACGACGATACCATAACTGTAAACATCCACCTTTGCATCAACCTTTAGATTCATCATCCATTCCGGAGCTAAATATCCCCTTGTCCCCCGCACCTTAGAGAATCCAGTTTCATTGATCTCTCGAAAAAGCTTCGACATTCCAAAATCTGCCACCTTGGGTTCCAAAGCCTCATCCAGAAGTATATTCTGAGGCTTGACATCACAATGCAGAACCCATTCGAGACATTCTTCATGTAAATACGACAAACCCTTAGCTGTTCCAATTGCAATCTCATACCTTTGCTCCAATCCCAAACCCTCAGCAGAATCCGAGAATAAAAGTTTATCCAAAGACCCACTTTTCACATACTCATACACCAACATCTTATGTTGTTTCTCAGCGCAAAAGCCCCACAATTTCACCAAGTTTCTATGATTGATCTTCCCAATGATGCTAACTTCAGCCCAGAATTCCGCTTCTCCTTGTATAATGCCCTCCAATCTCTTCACAGCCACAACTCTGCCATCGTCCAATTCTCCTTTGAACACAGTTCCAAACCCCCCATTCCCTATCTCTTGCTTGAAGTTCTTGGTGGCTCTCTTCAATTCGGCGTAGGAGAATCTTTTGAACCCCATCGCCAGAACAATGTAACCCATGTTAACCAATTCCTCACGCACCCTCTTCCGAAACACAAACCACCACCCAAACCCAACAAAAACCAGTTCGCTCATCCCAACGGCAACC
>NW_019104524.1:641697-674432 GCF_001995035.1 Momordica charantia
GCCCTGGAAGCAGAGTATCGGTGGGGAAATCGAAGCTCTGCCAAATGAAATTCTCTGTTCCATTCGTCACTACCAGATTTCCTGATTCCAGAAGTCGGAGTTCGATATAACCGCCGGAAATTGCGTCGGTTGACCAAACGACGGAGCCATCGGCGTCTGTCAAGACCAAATTGGAATCGACATTGAGGGTCAATCTGGATTGCTGTCCGTTAACTGGTCTATCTCTGTTGGCCATCCATACGACAGTTTTATCGAAGCTATTTGTGAACCAAATTGAGAAACAATACGAATTGTTTCCCACCCGATAAAACCCAGATGAAAACGTTCCGTTTGGGGAAACTAGGAATTGATTCGAGTCCTCCACGGCCATGGAGTTTCCCGGAGTCAGCCTCTGCAACCCCATTGCAGAGGAGATTGAAAGAAGTAGACAAATTAACAGATAAGGAACCGACATTCTCGATCTGATTACTTTCAGAAGCTAATTTGGAATGGAATTTGCAAAGATGGGTTCTGTTCTCTGCACAAAGATTACGCATAATTATAGAAGTTTTAGTTCTTTTTTTTTTTAAGTGCACGATCATGGAGTTTGATTTCTTCTGGGTCAATGGCCGGGAAGAAACGGCAATAAAGTTTAGACCAAAAAAATAATGTCAAACATGAACCTGGCTGGCGAAGCAGAAAAATTATATTTGAAAGATCTTCCATGAGAGCTTCCCCCAGGATCTGGTGGTGAATGATAGTGACTGTTAGCCATTTCTTTAACTTGAACATACTGTGATTCAGATTTTAACTTCGAACATTTTGTGGCATTTGCCTCAAATTATCTTCGTCTAATTCCAATTCTGGATAGTTCTTCGTTTCTTGTTTGCAGAATTGTATTAATTAATTAATATCAGAATTGAGTGAAACCGTTTTACAAATTACAAGCTTCAAATTTTGATGAAGAGTGGATAAACCACCGCCATGACTGGAGCTGTTTTCACCAGTTTATACTGTAAAGACTTGTTTAATTAGCTGCAAGTGTGTTGGAGCTCGGATTTGGTGAGCTCGGGTACGAAGTAGATCGAAACGGTTAGAACGAACTACAGCCAACTGCCCAGCGCCCTCTCCGAACACTCTCGAGACCTGCAAAACAAAGTTAGCACTCTGATCAGCAAGTCAGTTCTGATCCGAGCTAACTTGTCGAGTCTACCTAGGATTGCATACCTTGCATTTAAGGCTAAGGTTTCTATTTATAGAAACTGAGCCCGACAGGAGTTCTGACACACCCTAAAATCGCGGCGTGTTGTCGGGTACGGAAGGGACATTGTTACGGACTTTGTCTCTCGGCTTGGCGCTTTAGGTCCTATCCTGTCTGCCGACCTGAGTACTTTGAAGCCACTTTCTATATTTGGTCCGCATGTTCATCTAACTCACATTTTGGATCATGACACGTGGCAGGCCAGGATTCGCATCCAACAAAGTGCATAATCTTTCTTTGATTAAACATAAAATTTAGAGAAGGAAAATGATGGTTTAAATTAGAAGAAGAAAACTTTTAAACAATTAAGATTTTTTCATTGTTAATCATAGTCAAATATGTGGAAGAACTAGAAGAATTGTACTGCGGCCGTGGATGAGTTGAAATGGAACCACTTTGATCCACTTGATTGATATATTATTTGAGGTATTAAATTTCATAGAGATTTTCATCAATATTTTCTTAGGTAAATGCAAGGAGTGTATACATATTTTCATAATATCAGAAAAGGAAAAAAAGAAAGAAAAATATCAACAGACTTAATATTAATATTAATAAAGTTTAACTCAGAAATATTTACTTTTTATATGAATATTTTTTAATATAATTTTTCTTAAAAATATCAACAAGACATAGACATAGACATTTAAAATTTTAATATTAATTACGTCATCTATTTATAACTTATAACTACTTTATTCCAAATAAGTTTTGCTGACTGAATACTTTTTTTTTTCTTTTTTGTTATGCAATCTAATTTTCAAATGATGTTGAAAATTTTAGTCAAATTTTTAGAAATTAAAATAATAGTTTTTGGAATTTTTGTTTTTGTTTTTTGGTATATAATTTAGCAAGTTTTTTTTTTAATATGTGATTAAGATTTACAATTCTCGTTTCCACAAAATTATTATTTTTAGGGTCACAGATTTAGTTTCGTTAATAATAATTATCTCTAATATTAACCATCCACAATCTATAATCTATCAATAAAAATAAATAGTCTATGAGATGAATTGGTTTGATTTCACACCATCCACAAATGTGGTGAAGTCAATGGTCAAAATAATGATAAATAAAAAGGAATTCTAGTTTAATATAAATTAGAAATTAATAGTCAAAGCATCTCAATTAGAATTGGAATCCTCATGTGAAGAGATACAAATACTTCCGCTATCTTTTTATTGAATAAACAAATAGCAATTATAACACAAATTATTGAATGCTCGAGCAAATTTATTAAATATTTTTTTTAGTTAATAAGGTTAGAGGTTTGAAACTCATGTTTAAAATTCAGACTAAGGTAGATTAATACCAAAAGTTATTAACAAGACAAATAACCAATAAATCATAAATTGAGATCCATTTGAATTTAGCTCAATAAATAAAGATATTTATGGCTGACTAAAAAGTTGTGTGTTCGACATCTCCACTTATTATCGTAATAAAAAAAATCATCAATTGAACATAATAAATACAATTTTGGACACAATCTTGTGCATCAAGATTTCCTCCCTAAAGACACGTGCCTTATTTGGTTTGGACAAGAAAAAATTGTTTGAAAGTTCTTTTTTTTTTGATGCAACATGTGGGGGTGGGGGTTCGAATTCATAACCTCTTAGTTTGTTTGAAAGTTTTTTAAACCTTAGAGAAGCAGAAAGTTGAAATAATCAACATAAAATGAAAATGGATATTGTACTTACAAAAAAAGAAAATGGACTTTCATATGGTGGGCTAATTAAAAGTTAATAGACTACAAAAGAAATAGGCCTAAAAAGCCCATTAGGATCCAAAATCCAAAAGTACCATCAGCCCAAAGCCCACTTGTGTGTATTCTTTAAAAAAATAAATAAAAACAAAACTTTTGGCACCTAGAATTTTGAGTTAGATGCTTATTTGATCTATGAAATTTTAAAAGTCGTACTTTTGTCTCTAAGATTCTAAAAAGGATTCTAAATGGTTTTTAGGCACATTTGACTTTGGACGTGGTATATAACATATTGGTTGGACAATTTTAAATTAAGTGGCAAAATAGATTAATTTTATATTATTTATGCTGATTGGAACGATGATGTGGTCATGTATTTTCTCTCATTCTCATTTCTTTTTCAATAGATCTTGTGCGGACGAGCTCGCTATCAATAAATTATCACTATCATCAATGTTACCTCCTGCTGCTGTCATGCTATGATGCTACTGTCATTCGTCTGATTGTGCAACAATGCTGAAGCAGAGATTTGAAATAATCGACATAAAATGAAAATGGACATTGTACACTAAACAAAAAAAAAAAAAAAATTGAAAATGGACATTCACATGGTGGGCTAATTAAAATTAATAGGCTACACATGAAATAGGCCTGAAGCCCATTAGGACCCAAAATCCAAAAGTAACACCAGCCCAAAGCCCACTCGTGTATATTCTTAAAAAAAGAAAAAAAAAACTTTTGATACCTAAAATTTGAGTGAGATGTTTATTTGGTTTATGAAATTTTAAACGATAAAACTTGGCTCCTCATTATTAAGAAGCAATCTTGTCAATAAGTTGTCAAATATTTAATAGTGGTAGAAGCAATCTTGTCAATAAGTTGTCAAATATTTAATGGTGGTAGTGGTAAGGACAAGATTGCTTCTTACTTGTGAAGAGCCAAGTTTTATCCAATTTCAAAAGTGTACTTTAGGCTCACTTACTTTCAGCCACCTAACAGAATGTCTAGATGACASTTAACATATTGACTGGACCATTTTGACAAAATATATTAGTTTTTATATTATTCTACTCATTGGACAGCTCATGTGATCCTATCTTTTCTCTTTTATTCCACCTCTCTCCTTCCCTCTTCTTTTCCAACTGACCTTCCTATGTATCGCTTAGTTCAACGAATTCGCTATTGATAAATCATCCAATGTTGTTGCATGTTGATGTCATTCGCTTGACGTACAATATTGCTTGATGTTAATTCTTCTCGAGATCTAAATCTGGAAGCTTCATTTCATATCGTTTTAGATCTAGAACGCCTCATTCTAAATCTAAAAGCTTTGAGACATTTCAAATTTGACACGAACAAATACAACGAAGCTTAAAGTTTTAGATCATGTTGGAAAAATTAAAGAAATCCTAATTCATAATTATTCTAAAATAAAAACCATAAAATTCTAGAACAATTAAGACCAATGATCTAAGCATATAAAAAGATTAGAATTACCTGGAATGAACTGCAAATTGTGGTTTGTGGTTTTTATGCAACTCAGTCCAAGCCCAAACCCATCCCACACCAAACATGGGCAATACTTCTGTATAGGGAACAGAAGGCTCAAGACGTAGGTCAATAGTCTTTAGGAAGAAGCAAAATTAGATTTTATGAAAGCATAATGCACAAAAAAAAATTTTGACATTCGAGAGAGTTTTGTTAAAAAATATACTTTAAAAAAATTAAATAACCTAGAACTTTTTTTGGATCAATAATGAATATTTGTTATTAATAAATTAGAGCCTTAAATTAATTATAAATGGCATCTCACGTAGGACAAGAAGAAAACTAAATTGTAATGCTTGGTTAAATGAAGTATAGGCCACTTTCCTTTTGGAGCCTAACTTTCAAACTTTTTCTCCATGTTTTCAACTTTTCACATCGTTGTCTTCTTTTGGGACTGGGAGATCTTCTCCCACTTATTAATTATTATGACTTGGAATATAAGCATAAACATCACCACTTTCTGCATTCCATTTCAATGGTCAAATATTAGATAGGGAAATATATATATATATATATATATATATTCAAAAAAGGAAACATCTGAGAATTTTAGTTACCTAAAATAGAATATTATTTTGATTAAATTTTTAGAATAATGAACATCAAGTATTAACACATACACAAACGAATGAAATAGTTATGTGGTAGAAAATATACGACTTAGAAGTCGTTCGTTAATGTTTCTTTAGGTAACAAAAGCTTCTTACAACTATCAAAATGCTTTCTATATAACATTTTTCAACCATAAACATCTTCATATGGGCCTCATTCCTCATAGCCCGTAAGGAGTTCCACAACTCTACTCATTGCAGGTCTTGTGTTACGGTCTTCCCTCACACATAATAGAGCCACTTTCAACAATATTTCTATCTTCTTTATGTTTTGGGCATCCTCCACTTTCAATCTTGGATCCATCACTTTCTTTACATCGTTTTTCCCTGTACTCTTCATTATCCACCTCACCATATCTGTACCTTCGCCATTTTTAGTAATGGTGGACGACTGAAAACTAGATGCATTCTTTCCACTTATGAGCTCCAAGACGACGATTCCATAACTGTAAACATCTGCCTTCGCATCAATTTTTAGGTTCATCATCCATTCCGGAGCTAAATAGCCTCTCGTCCCTCTCACCTTCGAGAACCCACTTTCATTTATCTCTCGAAAAAGCTTCGACATTCCAAAGTCAGCAACTTTTGGCTCTAAAGCCTCATCAAGAAGTATGTTTTGAGGCTTCACGTCACAATGAAGAACCCATTCGAGACATTCTTCATGTAAATAAGACAGACCCTTTGCTGTTCCAACTGCAATCTCATATCTTTGCTCCAGTCCTAATACTTCAAATGAATCAGAGAACAGAAGCTTGTCCAAAGACCCATTTTCCACATACTCATAAACTAACATCTTATGACGTTTCTCAGCACAGAAACCCCACAACTTCACCAAGTTTTTATGGTTAATCTTCCCAATAATGCTGACTTCTGCCCAGAATTCTGCATCCCCTTGTAAAACGCCATCCAATCTCTTCACAGCCACAACTCTGCCATCATCCAATTCTCCTTTGAACACAGTTCCAAACCCTCCATTCCCTATCTCTTGCTTGAAGTTCTTGGTGGCTCTCTTCAATTCGGCGTAGGAGAATCTTTTGAACCCCATCGCCAAAACAATGTAGCCCATGTTAACCAATTCTTCATTGACCCTCTTGCGAAACACATTCCACCACCCAAAACCAACAAAAACCAGTTCACTAATCCCAACGGCAACCACAACACCAACTAACAACCCCATATACCGAAACTTATTACTCTCTTTCGCAAACACATGATCACTGCCCATTACAATTTGTGAAGCCGAGCAGTCCAACAACTTCAAATCATTTGAATGTCTTTGTTCCCCCATTGACTCCTCTCCCTTCGTGGCCTTAATAAACATGAGCACAGCGGTATCGGGCTTTCGATACCCATTACGGAGAGCCATTTTGGGATAACACTGCCCCGTCCCATCGAGTGCATATCCAAATCCAGTGCACTCGCAGCTGCTAAGGCATAAATTCCTGCACATTTCAAGAGAGAAGTCTTGCTTGAAATCCCAATCATGGCCGAAGAAATCCGTATTGGGCAGGGCGATGAAATCCACTTCCTTGGAATCGCACGTCAAATTGAAAGGCGGACGGCAGCCTTTGGTCCAATCGGAAGGGTCGTTTCTGATGAAACCGGGTGGACAAGTACAAGCCGGTAATGGGTCATATTCGCAAATCCCAAACTCCCCACATAACCCATGGACCATACAAGCATCTATACGCGCACCCGAAGGGAGCCACGAGATGGTCCAGTTGCCGGTTGATTCATCGAGGCTGTACAATCTCAAAACCCCATCGTAATCAATCGTCAATCTCCTCCTCGGGCCGATTCCATAATCCGTAGCGTTGAATTTGAATTTGTCACTCGATTCAAACCCACCCATATCGTTTAAAATTGCAATTCTGGAGCTGTTGTACGGAGATCGGCCATTCACGAAAACAGTCACCATGGTATCGGGCCAGTAGATGCCGGAGAGTGAAGGGCCGTTGTATAAGAGATTCAGTACATTGTAATCGTTGAATTTGAAGTCGTAAAAGCCTGATAAATATGTACCTCGGCTTCTCATTGAAACTAATGTGGATGTCTTGAGAAATCGCTGCCCTGGAAGCAGAGTATCGGTGGGGAAATCGAAGCTCTGCCAAATGAAATTCTCTGTTCCATTCGTCACTACCAGATTTCCTGATTCCAGAAGTTGGAGTTCGAAATAGCCGTCGGCGACGGTGTCGGTGGACCACACGGCGGAGCCATCGGCGTCGGTCAAGACCAAATTGGAATCGACGTTGAGGGTCAATTTGGATTGCTGTCCGTTAACTGGTTTGTCTCTGTTGGCCATCCATACCACAGTTTTATCGAAGCTATTTGTGAACCAAATTGAGAAACAATACGAGTTGTTTCCGACCCGATAGAACCCAGAAGAAAAAGTTCCATTAGGGGAAACTAGGAGCTGGTTCATGTCCTCCACGGCCATGGAGCTTCCCGGAGTCAGCCTCTGCAACCCCAATGCAGAGGAGAATGCAAGAAGTAGACAAATTAACAGATAAGAAACTGACATTTTTGGATCACTTTCAGAAGCTAATTTGGAAAGGAATTGGAAGAGATTGGATGTGGGAAGGAGGATTTAGCAGTGGTTTTAGTGCAAGACCCGGATTTTGATATCGTTTTTGGGGTCAATGGCCGCCATGAAACGCCAAAAGTTTTTTTTTTTTTTTTTGAACCAATGAAAACGCCAAAAAGTTAAACCATACCAAGAATAATAATTTAATGTCAGTTCGTCATACATGGCTGGCTTGGCTGGGCAGAATAATTATATTTGGAACATCTTTCGTGAGAATCTCCCTTACCCCCACCGTAAGGAATCATAGAGATTGGTTTCGTTTATGTTTGCAATTCTTGCAAATAGTTCATTTTTAATCTAAAATTTTAGGCAACAATATTTTCCTTGCAAAGGCAGTAGAGCAGTAAGTAATGAGTATTAATATCCATATAGATTCATTTCAAAATCAATTATCAATGAGAGAAGTAAATAATGTTTATTACAAATCATTGTTAGGTCTTTTTTTCTTTTTAATACAAGATCCTTGACATCAAAAAAATTATCTATTTTCGAGTTTGTTTTATTTCAACAATACTCCAATATTGACTGTTAGTACTAAGTATACATGTTTTGCTAACTAATTTGACAGGTGAAAAAAAATGTTATCTCTTCCAAGTTTGGTTATTTTAGTTTGATGTTTATGTTTGTGCTACTATTTGGAGGATAAAAATCTCACTCTGGTGAGATTTATCCTTTTATGATATTTTCTAGTTTTTTATATTTTCTATTGCATTCTTTTTGCTGTAGTTATTTTTTAAAATAATATTTATTCCTAAGGTCGAAAGTGAGACTCCCGACTGCCACCCTCATTTTCAATTTTCCTTTCTATTTCTTATGAAACTATTGGCTTGAATATCTCAGTTTTTATGCCTCATATTTATTATATTCAAAAATAGACAAAAATATTTATTATATTAAAAAAATAGACAAAAAATACATTTTAAAAATTTACCGATTGAAATTGACTTTTGAAACTTGAGGTATTGAAAATAGAATTTAAATTCAAAAAGAAACTTTAAATCCAATCAACTTTGTCTGCTCCACTTGATTGAAATATTATTATTATATTGAGGTCATTATCTTGGGGCATGATGGCTATTTTATTATAAATAACTTTATTAACTGAATATCTTTTGGATAATATAATGTAATCATATTTTTAGAAAACACGTGCAAAATAGTTAGTCAAGGTTTTAAAACTAAAATAATATCCTTTTGAAATTTTGGTTTTCGTTTTCTGAACTTGACTAAGGTTCAAATATGTAGAAGCAAAAATAAAATAAAATATTTACGTAGAAGAAGTTGATGAAATTGTTGTTAAATTTAAGAAATTATTGGGACATACTATACTACCACAATGTAGTTGGTAAACTTTACGCGATTAAATTTATGAGAGAGATAAAAGTATTTTTTATTTATTTATTGAAGGAATAAAAGTGTCTTGAAGATTTTCCCATTTACCCCTAGTATTATTAGGAATAGTTACATTCATTTAATAATTTTTCATTGACCTCCATATTTAGATTTTTATATTTTAAAAATAAATTTTATTATAATAATATAGTGCATTTTGTACATTTTAAAAGCATTTTAAAAAGTATATGAAATATCGTTTTAATACGTAATGAATCATTAAGGTTATTAATATAACCTATTATTATTGTTCTATAAAAAGTATATACAGCCTATATTATTTATAATTATTGGAAAAAGTATATACCAACTAGCTGTCACTACTTGGTACCAAAAAATCCCAACGGAAAGTAAATTTGGATTCCCCACTCCAAGTTGTGCTATAAAATATAAACTTATAAACATTACTCTCATTTAGGTATTTTTTTCGTTTTGTTATATAACTTTTATATATCTTTTTAAAATCTAGGCCACATTTTTAAATTTTGTTTTTATTTTTAAATTTTGTATAAAAATTTAAATATGTTTTCAAGAAAAGTAAGAAACTTACTATGACAAAAGAAAAATAAACATAATTTTTAAAAACAAAAAACGTAATAATTATCCAACAGCAACAAAGTAATTCTATTTAACCTGTCATTTTGTTCGATCAACTATATGGTAATGGTATATTTTTTTTAGTTTAATAAATATGACGTGAAATTTGAGATTTTCAATTTTCATATATTTGAGTGATGGTACCGTTAGAAGGAAACATGCTCTTTAAATTTTAATAATGCAAAAGTTATGATTTTAGAACTCCTATAAAAATACTTGTTGAAATGGAAATAACTTTTTAAGATGCTTCAGGCAACAACACAGCTCAAACGGTAAAACTAAACATAATTCAAATGGTTAAGACATTAATAAGGTTAAATATTCAATCTCCCACCTTAGAAGAAAATGAATGTGAACTTCATGCTTTATGGCACAATTACAAGAGTCAAATAACATTACATTACAGTCCTGCATAGATCCAATCACCCCAAGATGAGACACAGCCCCACCTCATCCCCGATATCATATAACTCAAAGAATAGTGTTACACTGTACAAAGAAATGATTTTACACAATACAGTGTTTATTGCTGAACAAAATCAAAATTTTGGCTTCTTTTCTCAGGGAGGGCTTTGTTGATTCTCGCACTTCAAAAGAGCCACTCTTTGAGACCTCACATAACCTTGCCTATTATTAAGAATATCAATGTAATTTCGCAACCGGTACCGGTCTGAATTTGTTAGAGGAAATGGTGGGTTCAAAATGAGAGATGGTGCTTCTACAAGAAGGAAAACCAGTAATTGTGCCGCCTTTGAATACAAACCAGCTGCACTTTCCATTTCACCCAAGACTTCCTCAACCTGTTCCAGTCGTCACATTACATCCAGAAATCAGTTAAACCGATATTATCGCATCCGAGTGTTGCACTCTACTAATAAAGTAACAGAATGATGAAATCCTAATAGGAATGCTTTTTGATATTATGCAGATTAAAAGGCACTACTGACAATTTAAAATAAATGCAAATTAGGAATATAAGTACTCACGCCTCCATGCCTTCCAAAATCTAGGGCAGATCGAAATATTGTCTCTATTGCATCTGGCATCTCTGTATTACCTGCAATCATGCATAAGCATAACAAAACTGAGTAAAATTTTTTTGTTAATGGTTCAATTTGATGAAATAACCCTCAAGTTAACGGTGGGAAAAATTCATAGTAAAAAACATACCAGGCTCAACAGCCTTAGCAAGTTCTTCAGCATATTCAACTTCCCGAAGAAACTCCCTCTCAACTTGAGAGGAGACATCCACTGGCTCATGCGGGTTAACAATCAGTTGGGATTCTTTCCCAAGAGAACTCCCCTGCCTTTTTCTGAGGCTTCTCCTAAATTCTGCAGATTCTTGGCCTGGACTTCCTTGTAAAGCTGAAGCCGCCTGTGTATGGCATATGTCCAGAGCTTTTTTCCAGATCGCAAGAATAACAAGCTGAATTGAGAATGCTTCAAGCTGCCTACCGGCAGTGATCTGTTAAATAAAAAGATGAAACTGTAAGTTTCTAATGCCAATGTAGAACTTATTTTAGTATTTTCCGATACAACGTGATTACACCATAGTGGCACATCCAAGAAAGACTAAAAATCTTCATTTTAATACTAATCCAATAATAACGCATCATAATGATAAAATTACTTTGCTTCAATCATAAATAACAAAGAGAATAATATCTTACTGTTTCTCTAACCATCAAAATCTAATTACTCGGGCATGGAATTATGAGAATGCGACGTAGAGAAGCTTGGCATAAGAAACAGAAATACATGAGTATATTTGTTAGACTAGAACCACCAACTGGGACAGATACCATACGATATGTTTACCAACATAAACACACATTACAAACAAGTGTACCATTTTACTTGAACAGTAACAGTTTTGTACATTGAGCATTTGCATCCTCCAGTTTTAAGCAGGATACTGAAAAATAGCGTTTGCTCCAAAAGATGTGCCATCTATGAGAGAGAGACCATATACATAGAATAACCTTCGACTCCATTCTTTGATCATAGTGCTCCCAGTAGTATAACTTATATATTTTGTACATTGGCTACTTGCTTCCTCCAATTTTGACCAAGAGACTGAAAAATAAAGTCAGCTCCAAAAGATGTGTCCTCTATGAAAGAAAGTGTACATGGATAATAACCTTTCCATTCCACTCTTTGTTCATATTTCATAATTCTTTTAATATATCTACGATAGAGAAATATCTCTCACCCCACCACGCTCCAAACAAAAAAGAAAACATCCCTCAGATTTCATTACTGGATGGTAAAAGAAAGCATTTAGCTGCTCCTAGCAGAAATCAACTTACCTTCTCTTTTACTAATTCTGTAATTGTAGATGCAGATTGCTGCAATGACTTGATTCTTGCCGTGCAATTTGCAGATGGCTGTTCCAAAGTATCTTCTATATCCATTGACCCCAGAGCAGAACTTTGACTTCCCAAGCTTCCCATACGAGAGCTACTACTGGTAGCTCTGCGAATGATAGGCATCGGTGCAGTCATGGCACCTAAACTTACAGATGTTTGAGGAGAACTCTGTGATTTGCAAGAAGAAGGGATCGGCTTGGAAGCACTTGCTAAGGAAGATGAGGCATCATCCATGGGGGGTCCAGATACAAGAACGTAATCTTGATCAATCAAATCCAGAGAATCCACAACTGTGATTCAGAAAAAATATAATTTAAGAGGGAAAAAAAAAGAAAGACAATAAATCCAAATTATAGGATGGAAAATAATATACTTTATACCTCTAGGCTGACTATTCACGGACTGTGGGTTTGCAAACCTTAAAGCACCATTCAGATTTCTATCAGATAGTACATTTCCTCCTGACAGAACACGAGTGTCTGATATTAAAGTAGCACTTTCCACTTTATCTCGAACGCTGCAGTATCTGGAAGTAGTATCTCTGTACCCTCTATCAACTTTTTTATCAGGGGAAAATCCATAAGTAGACTTCACTGATGCTCTCCTCCTTACAAAGGATGGACTTCCCTCAGGACCACTAGAATCATCATCCAGAGAGAAAGGTAGATAATCATCTTGTGAATTTTCCTCCAGATTCCTAGCAGGATCAGATTCTGAAAAATTAAATCCATCCACTAATCTTGATGACCTTCTTCTGTATGCATATAAATTGAAAGTCTATTATTTTGATAACATAAACAGAGATTGACAAAAACTGAAATCTTCACTAATTTACCTCAACATTTCATCAGGTTGAATAGCACACAGGAAGGGGTGATTAAAAAATTCTTCGAATGTCAGTCGCTCCACTGCATATAAAATGACAATGAAAACAGTGGAACTAAAACGAGAATAAAACCAATGAAGTTAATAGGAACTTAGCATAATTATTAGCATGTGATAAGAAATGTAAGAAATTAGTTTCATTAGATCAATATAAGAACAAATAAAATTTATACCCGTACAACTGGTGTTTTAAGAAGACTCTGCACATTCGCTATCCATATAAAATAACTCAAGAAATGTCTACCAGAGCTACCTTAAAGCTAGTAACTGAAGGGTATTGCAGCTAATAAAATAAAGGACAACCATTCATATCATACTCTATTTCATTTGTCAAATGGACTGGACTCGTTTCTTATTTGTAAAATAGCTATATCTGAAGAAACCATTTTGGATTGCCAAATAAGATACAATCAAACTGAATTAAATTGAACCTCTTACATATAATTAATAATTCAGAAGGTCAAAAGTTGCTAAAGTATAAATCAAGGTATTCGGTATCAAGATACAGTTAGTTTATCATACATAAAGCACTTGTTCGTTCTTCAGATGGAAAAATCCAAGATGTAGCAATGCACTAAAAAAATCCAATGATTAAGTCTAAAAAAAAGTTCATTTACCTGGATTACGACGTAGTAATTTCCTGCACAAATCCTTGCAGTCAGAACTTAAGTCACTAATATCTGAAGGGAAATGTAATTCGGTTGATTTGACAATGTTCTGGAGCAACTGCACAATCCATAATACAAATATAGTAGGTTAGGAGATGGCATTTTCTCCAATTTTCCCCTTTTTAGGTTTACCTATAGTCTCTCGAATGTTAAAACAAAGACAATGAAATTCTAAAAAGAAATAATCATAAACATAATAAAGCACTCTAGGCATGCAGAAAAGGAAACATAAAACTTGTACCTGTATTTGGTTGTTTCCTGTGAATGGAGTTCTTCCTGTTACAAGCTGGAATAAAATAGCACCAACACTCCAGAGATCTGCCTGCGTATTCAGTTCAAGGTTAATAGAATGAAGATTGACTTCATATTACGATTGCAAAAAATATGCAAACATGTAGATATTACCTTTGCATCGTATTTCTGGAGTTGCATGATCTCTGGAGCCATGTAAAGTGGTGAGCCACACAAGGTTTCTGCAAGACCTTTAGGTTGCAGAGACCTAGCAAAAGAAATTGGAGAACATAAAGCACAAATGAAGGGATCATAGGAGAGTCATCTGACATGAAGACAATAAATTTCAAAGGGGGGGAAATGTCATTACCAATCACAACAATTAAACACCAACATTAGTTTAAGTTACAATCTTTATTTTGATGACTGGTGAAGCACTTCTTCTCTGATGAGTCTGATAACAGATATTCATTACTAGCTTTCTGTTTCTCTCATGATTGTGAATATAAGAACAAAAACATGACACAATTCCTTTTCACGGTATGAAAATAAAAATGAAATAAATTCATAAAGGGTGGAAGGTAGATACTATTCTTCTACCTTGCAAATCCAAAATCAGCAATCTTCAACACTGAATTGTCGTCACTTGTAGAAAGCAGGAGATTCTGCCAACAAGAGAAAAAAATGAGGAATGTCTTTTGTTTATAAGAAAGAGAAAGAAATATATATCAGAGGATGAGGCATGTCAAAAATGGAACAAATAAACAGCATACTAGCCCACCAGAAATCAACATACAAACTGAATGTTTATCAAGAAACAAAACTTCTACACATAGAGATTGGACATACTACGACATAATAAACACCAGTTATCCCCTTATTCATATTGGAAACCATCAAGCATTTCACAAAGCTAGCTTGATGCTGTTATCTTGCTAGCTGATATGCCCAAAAAAAAGTTCAAAATGAAGTTTAATATGGCTTCCCTTCTGTAATAGCACTAGAAAATGAGATATAACCAAAAGAAAAAAAAATATGAGCTGGGTAAGAATGAATCAAAACCTGTGGTTTAAGATCCCTGTGTATCAGATTGTTGTCCCGAAGGATTTTTAAGCCAGCCGCTGCCATTCACAAACATATCTCTTACTATTACTTCCAGGTACATCCAAAGTTTTAAAAAACGCCCACCCCCACAAAAAAAAAGAAGAGAAAAAAAAGTTCAAGCATACCAAGCTGCTGCATGAAATGCTTAGCAATTGCTTCTGGGACTCTTCCATGGCGCTGAATATAAAAAGAAAGGTCACCACCTTTGCAATACTCCAGTACCAGATGTATCTTCCCAGGAACCTGAATGGAGGTAACTGTCTTAACGGAAGCCAAAAAAGAAAACACTACAAATTTCTCTCAAGCTATCTCTTTCAGCTAATAAAGATTGTGAAGGGCCACAAGATTACCAATTCCAACGACTTCCACTTTCAACCCCTCCCCCATGTAAATGAGAAAACAAAACAATAGAATTCCGGGTAAGATTGCATGACCTGGTGTAATGGATTCCCATGAGGCGGAAAATGAATAATCTTAACTTCCTAAAAATGATGACACCCATTGGACTCTTCAGACTTCTTACCAACACCAAATCCTATCAGCCTAGAAATTGTTTCGCATTCCACCTATAACGTGAGGAAGGCCAAAAAGTTGAGAAAAGAGAACAGTTCTTTCCCTCCCAGTACATTGTGCTCCGGATAATTTAACGTCAACAAAAACCAAGCACAATCTTGTGAAAACTTGTTCCTTGTCCTTAAAATGTTATCTAGAGCTTCTCTAAGCCCACAAAGTCGATAACAAATGAATCATAAGCTTCTCAACTCCCATCTAAATTTTTCTAGGCATCCACGCATAGAATTCAAGTAACTAAATAACTTTCACTAACCTCTATGATATCGTGCAATCGGATGATATTAGGATGATTAATCCTCTTCAAGATAAAGATCTCGGACATAAGACTATCCTGCAATTTTTTGCTGAGCCGGCTCATGGGAATTTCCTTGATCGCGACCTCCGTTCCATGAACTCGATGTCTCGCGTGCCACACCACCGAGAATGAACCCGCCCCAATTTGCCGACCGACCAGATAGTCTGCCACCACCCGAGTTCTCCCCGTCGCGTGAGCCATTCAGCCAAGCCCTAGCAGACACAAATCCGAATACTCCCGACCGGAACAAAACCCCCCCTCCCGCCAACCACCGAAATTGCAGCTTGCAGATGAAATTCGAAGAACCGTACACGGATTTCCAAACGGATCAAATCAAATTCGTAGTTTGAAACGTGGAGCTAGAGCGAGAGAGAGGTTGGCTGGAGGAGGATTTGTTTAAAGCAGAAGCAGACAGTAAAATCGTGATTAACTTGGTGTGCAATAATACATTTTTAACGCGGGATTTGAAATTTAATTGCTGACCCATTACTGAGATCAGCGAGCTCCTCGATTTGATGGCGCCTTTTTTAATTTGACCGATTTAACTGGGAACAGAAGATTTGGAGCAAGCAAAGCAAGCCCTAGACGGAAAAAACAGCAGAATAACAATTATAGCGTACGAACACCTCCACCGTTTAGCTGGCTCGGAACGGATACTGATGCAGGATCAGGACGGCTCCCCCATTTTGTCATCTCTGCGTACTTCTCACCAAGTTCTTCAAATGACAGAGAATTGAGACTTTGCTAACATCACTCAATAGTAAAATGACTTTTTAATTATTAGAAGTAAAATATCTTTTGCTACTTGTTTTCATTTAAAGTATCCATCTTTGTGCTAAAATTATACCTTAGTCTCAATGTTAATCCAATATGCGACGAATTAATCATCTTTTCAGTATCTACTCACTAAAGTTGCATCGATTAATTAGCTGTACTTCACTATAGTTTGTTAATTAGTAATTAGTGAATAAATTATTTTGCTAGAGAATTGGGAGTTCTTAACATGTGGATTTATTGCACCTCCGAATGACCTCTCATGGAGTCTACTACACTAGCCAAGAAAGAGTGTACAAACCTGGATGTATAACTAAAGAAAAGTACACAGATATTAAGTGTTATGATTTCTTCTAATCAATTTTAGTTATTAATTTCTTCATAAATAAGGGGATTATAATATTTCAAATTGAGCTGCCAAATTGGTTAAGACATCTATAACCACTCTCACGTCTCATATTAAAAAGTAAAAATCATAACATTTTGACTAAAACGAAATACTACATTTTTATTTTATTCTTAGGAAAATTATAGTGTGTAGCAAAAATCTTTTATGTATGTCGCGTATTTCTTTTTTTTCAAATTTAACACAAATTTTACTTATATAACCAATATATCATGTACTTGTATTAGTAGTATATCATATGTATATCACATACATATTGCAAATATATCAGACACTCATATTAGTAGTATATTACGTACATATACCAGTAGTCAGATGTATTACATGTATATTATAAATATATATCATTTGGATAAAATTATCATTTTAAATTAGACTCTCGTTTGAAAAAAAAATACTATATTTAGAAAAACTCAATCTAGTTGCTATTTTACTAATTTACTATATATCTTTTCATATTTGCAAGTGCCTTTTAATTTTATGAAAATATAAAAGTAAAGCTATTTTTTAAATAAAGTCACTTTTTCAAATACTTCAAAATGAAAATAAATTTGTATTTAAACAACTTTATTGTATCTATTTGTTTAATTTCTTGGAATTTTTTAACTTTAATTCTCAACTTCGAGTTAAACATTAAATTTAAATAGGGACAATCCATCTTAATAATTTATCTATCATTTAAAATTGATTATTGGGCGACCACTGTCATCGCCGTCTGGGTGGTGTAGTTGGTTATCACGCTAGTCTCACACACTAGAGGTCCCCGGTTCGAACCCGGGCTCAGACATTTTTTTGCTTTTAACATTGTTATATTTTGGCGCGCATGGGTTGCTTCCATTTCTTAACCTGGTGGGAGATGTGGATCTCTCGGTAAAAGGAAAAAAACCAAAACGCGCTACGATTTCTTCCCCTCTTTTTCCTTTTTATTACAGTCCAAATTAAAATTGCCGTCTCATCTCAAGAGTCTACACGTTTCAGAGACCACAAGTTTCCCTCATTTCCTCTCTTCTCCTTCGACGCTTGCTTTCCTTCTAGGGTTTACGCTTTCCATTTCAGCTAAGAAGAGATCGTCTCTCCAATTCTTTACTTGAGATAGCCAGCCATGGATTGGGGCAACGTTACTGCGGAGGATCTGATCGATGCGCTTCGAGAGGTTGATTGGTCATCGCCTCCTCGACCTATCTCCGAGTTCTTCTCCAGGTTCACCGTCCCCCGATCTTCCGCCAAGTGGAACAGCCGCCTCAAATGCAATCTCTATTAGTACGATCACTGTCTCCTTCAATTTATTCGAGTTGCTTTATTATCTTTTCTTTGGCACATAAGTTTTGCTGAGAGTCGTGATTGTTAGAGTGACGCTGATTCACACTACGAGGTGCTTCTAATTTCAACTTGTTTTATATTGGTTTAGTTCGATTTTCACGTATCGAGTACGTACTTTGATGCTTTGGTAAGGAGCTATATGCTCTGAAAGCGAAATGGAATATGATTACGCTATATGCAACTTGTCAAAGGAAATACGTGCTCAATCGAGCTATTTTTCTGCCGTGCTTGGGTCGGCTGTTTTGGTTAATTAATTTACTTGTTAGACAGTCATGCTGAAATCTATATCTGCGTTGCTTATTTTATCGTGATTAATGTGTACTCAAAATAAAGGATCGTGGCTAATATGACAACATTCAGATCTCCTTTATATTTTATATCTACCTTTGGTTTGGAGATTTCATACCTTCAATCGTTAATGTGTCATTTCATTTATAAACTGGTTGCTATGCAATGCCTTGTTCAACTTACTAATTTTGAATCTTAATTTCTTGCACTTGCAGTTACCGAACCAACTACTTCATTATGATTGTTTTCATTCTCGGTGAGTGATTAAACTGTCATACATCTGCATCTACATGTGTACCGCGTATGTTTCTTTTTCTTGTTTTAAAATACGTACAGTTTTTATAAAGCGTTGGTTTGTTGATAACAGGATTGGGTTTTCTACGAAGGCCGCTTGCTATTGTTGCTGCTTTTCTGACAGCACTCAGCATTGCTTTTCTGAATGACAGGTGAGCTGTTATACACACTCTGGATAGCAATTAATATCATGAGCCTTTTCTATGATGGGGAATGCTGTTTATTCTTTGGCCTTGAATTTCCTTGTGAGGAATTATATATTTTATTCTTTTTGTGTCCTTTTTTCTTTTATCAAAATACCTGGGAAAGCTAATGGTTGGTTAGATGTAAAGTTGCTCTTTTAACCTTAGCTTGTATAAAGTTTTAATAATTTGTTAACTAAACATCTAGTTAATTACATATTAGAATATTGAATAAAATGTTTGTTTCTCATGCCTTTCCATTTGCTTGCAAGTGGGATTTTCTGGTCCAATCATTTTTTTTTTTGGCTAAATGTCTTGACAAATTCAAGTTTGTAAAAAGGAAAGTGAACTTCAACCCGCAAAAACTTTGTTTTTTCATTAAATAAGGGATTGTTTCTCTGTATCCTCCATTGAGAATAACAGATGGTGCTTATTAATAATTTTAATTTATTAATGAACATGTTAAACTTCATGATTACACTTGTTATTCAGAGTAGTAGGATTTGTAGATACAAAATTATGAATATATTATTATGCTCTTTGTATCTGATGATTGAGGAGTCGCATATTATAATGTAGTGACATGTATGGATCCTTTGTTTGAATCTTATATTAAGTTCGACAGGGGACTGCCTTTTTTTTTCCCTAAATATTTTTTGCCACAGCTTTGCAGGCACTTTCAGTGAGAAAGTAACCAGAACTGTTAGACAGTTCTCCCCACATATGGCTGCAAAGATGAGACCTCCTCTTACGTATGTCTCTCCATAAATGTTTATGGATACACTTATCCACGACTTCTGATTTCATAAATGTCCCTAGGCTGTACTTGTGCCTTAGGGCTTCTTTTGATTTTGAATACAATCTTTTCGTTTCTTATAAAAAAAAAAGATTTTATATGTGTTAAATAATTTTCAGGCCTGTTATCCGTGGACGCCCGTCATCTAAAAGAGCAATATACATATGTGGACGTCCTCGATGGGTTTTTGTCATGGTGTTCGCTTCTGGTAAAAATACTTGTTATTAGTAATTGGTGTACTTTTATATCCCACATTATCTATGCTACATATATTATGTTGGAGTGCACTGTTCCAATTGGACTTCGTATGTCCTTTCGAAATTTTACATTATATATGTCTTCTGCTCTATGTTTTCTGAAAATTTTCTCCCATATTATGTAGTGAGTTTCATTCTCTGGTTCATTTCTTGCGGTCTGTTGACTGTACTTTGGTCGCTTGCCTTTGGACTTCTTGGTATGCAGCTGCTTATAAAGAATTTGTTTGTTTTTCTAAGCTTTTATTTTATGGTTGATTTTCTCACTCACCCCTTCCCCTCCTGATAAATTTCTCAGCCACTTTGCTTCATGCAAGCTTCAGAACACCTAACTTGAAAGCTCGTCTAAACACATTCCGTGAGGAATTCCGTGCTGTTTGGCGCAATTATAGTGAACTGTAGTCGCCTGAATTTTGTAGAATGTGAGTATATTCTGCCTTCATTTTTAAACTTGGTGTTGTGGTCTACCCTGTTACTTTTCTGCATTTGCTGCATCTCCAAGGGACCCAGGGTATATGTTATTAATTTTATTCTGTTAACTTCTGCAAGGAGTTGTTCTCTTTTGGTTTCTTATATTTACGGGTCACTGTGGGAATTTGGAAAAATTGGGAAGTTTAGACCTTTAGGCCCATGAACTGGCAATATACTGGATGTGATACATTATCGATTCTCCTATAATTAGTAGCAACTGAAGAGTTTTTTTTTTTTTTTTTTTTGTAATCTCCTCTGCTCAGTAGTGTGGTTATCTCATCTTCTTATCAATGGAATTTTGGTCGTTATTGAGAAGAAAAAATTTCAGTCTTGGTTTATGGCTTCTTTTTTGCAATTAGTCATGAAAACTAGAGCTTCACTGATGTTAAGAGTCTTGTAATCTTGGTCTATGCCCCCCTACTGGTCCATTTAAATTTGAAACAATTACATACAGAAGTTAAGTTTTTAAAAATTTCTCCTTATTTTGCCCCCGCTAAATTTTCAAAATTGAAAGATTATGTTTATAAAAAGCTATCAAAATTGAAAGATTATACTTACAAAAAGCTAGAATGTAAAAGTTTGATCCCTCCCTTAATTTTGGCTCGGCCCCTATGACCCTTGTTATCTTCTCTAGACAAGGTCATATCTAATTGTTAGGAAACTAATGTTGCCACGTTAAGAAAGTAATGGGTATTGGTATTTGCTATTACTTGATACTGAAAAGATAGATGTCAGCAGTCTGAAATTTTGTGGCACTTGAAAGAAAGCTTAAGCTTATATTTGTGTGACGCAATTAGTTATTAGAATACTATTTTTAATTGAATAAATTTATCCTACCCAAATTTCATACTAAACTTTTGATATGCGCAAAGATTCACGTCTCTCTTATTCTGGGGTATTGATAGTTTATAAAAGCTTAATTAAGGCTTCATCTAAAGAAAGAAGAGAACTATCTCCATGTCCTCCTCCGCAACCACCCATAGTGACATTTTCCTCTGAAACTAGAATACTGTGGACAAATGTTAACCATTGCCTTACTGGTAATGTTCATCTACCGATTACAGAAAGCCACTGTAATTGGCTTCATCTGAACTTTTGATATCCTGTACTTGTAGCGTTCAAAGATTCCCACATCTCTTAGCTGGGGAGTTGATAATTTATGAAAACTTAATTGAGGCTTCATCTAAGTAAATAACCATCTTCATTCTGCCAACGCCCCCCACCCCACCCCCCCAATAGTGACATTTTTTACTGAAACTTGAATTGTATGTGGATGAATGTTAACCGCTGCTTGACTGGTAAAATTCATGTTGAGGTTACAGAAAGTCACTGTATTGTTTTTAATTCTATGTATCATGTGAAGCCTTATCTTCTAGAGATCAAATTATTTGCATGGAATGATGGAAGAGCCATCCTCTAGTTATCTTTTAATATATGCTCTATCGCTCTTGATTGGTTTGCTTGCATGTGAATTTAGTGATCTGAAGTTAGCAAAATATTATAATCAAAGATTATGTATAACTAGACCATTCATTTGAGGTGTCTCTCTTCCAACTGCTATTATGCAGATGCAATGCCAATTATGTATTCTGCTGCTATTTGTCCTTTGTCGTTAGCTTCTACAATTTTAAAAAGGCAAAATTGTTTTGGATTAGTTTCCTTTCACTAATTGAATAAATTTGATGTAAGCTTGCTACTACTAAGATTGGTATTGTCAATAATCTAAAATATCACGTAATAATAGCCATCTCTTTTTCTGTACAGGCGTCCTCTGTTAATTATGATGTTCATACTGTAAATCCGTGCTTCACTTCACCCGACTGCTTTGCTGCTTTTTCTAAAGAACACTTTGCTGGGATGGAAAATCTCAAGTGATGACTGCCAAATATGCAAGATTTTGCTGCTGGTAGTAAATTGTGGCCCATGTTTCTGGAGATTTAACTGTTTCATTTGTCATCTGTATTGTGAAGACTGAGGATAGATACAGTGGAAGGTTTTCAGTGAAGCAGACTGAACATTCTTAGAATTCTCGGCATTCCAATGCCTCATTTAGTTATGAACTTTTTTTACTTCCCTATTTCTTCATTAAAAAGAAAAAAAAATAATGGTCCAGTTCAGGAGCAGTTTATGGTTGAATAACATGCGTGCCTTCTATGAATCTCCAATTTTAATTTGTTTGAAGTTTGATCCCTATGATTCAAGCTTGGGGGCCATTAGTAGCCACCCAAAACTATTGATGAGATCTTATTTCACTGAATATTTCTGTTGATCTCAGCGTGTGCTCCCTCACCACCGCTGTTGTTCCTCCATATATTTGTCAGCATGGACCCAGCGCTTTGCGAGGTACAACCACTTCCTGCAACTTCATATTTTGGGGTACGCGGCTCTTGAGATTTGTGTGCTATTTGTATTTTTTCCCTTGCAGAAGGCCTTGGCAACAGTGAACTAATGAGAAAGCGTTTATTGCAAAACCGCTGGCTAAGATTTGTACTACTTTTTCTAATTGAAGCTTTAAAATGGACCAACGAAAATCTTCCCGGGGTTGAGCGACGTAATGTTCTCATGGCTATAACATAGAACCAATAGGAATTCTGTTGGTGCTAACTTAAGTGGAAATTAGGGGTGTTCGTCCGTTGGGTTGGGTCGGTCATACATAAAAACCGTCGGGTTTGAATTAGATGGTCAACCTAACCTAATCCATGTCAAGTTTTTTTTTTTTTTTTAATTATCACGGCGGAGACGAGTAGTTAAGAAAGATTAAAACTAAATAGACGATTGAGGTTAAGATACAAAATGGAAAAAAAAAAAAATTGGTTGGGTTGGATTGACCCGATTTTTTAAAAGTTGAACATGTGATTCGACCCAACCCAATTGGATTGGGAAAATCATAATCCAATCCAACTTGATGTTTCATCTAATCCAATCCTTATGGTTTGAGTTGGGTTTGTTGGGTTGTCGAGTTTTTTGAACCCTCCTAGTCGAAACTTAGATATTTACTACTCCATGAGACTGTGGGGTCACTTTCTCAGTTTGATTTCTCTTTAACATTAATCCTTAAACTGCCTGTCGTTTGCTTGGAAGAAAAATAAACTGAATTTCTATTCGTAATATTCGTAAAAGGGCTGAATATTCCAAAGCTTCTAACTTCAACTTTTTTATTGTCAAACGAGGGGCTGCAACCATGCCACTTGTTCTCCACCGTCTTGAAGAAGGTTATTCCAGTACCTTTATACCAAAAAGTGGTGAGTGAATGTTATAAAAAAAAGCTGGCGCCTTTAACCACGAGTCTGTCGCAATCACTATAAATTCGGTCGGGGATAATTAGGTCACTTGTTAGTCAATTAAAGGGGAACTTTATTGTGTAGGTAATATTGGAAGAGAAAATCCGAAATAATTAGATAATGTTAAATCTAAAGGATAGAATTGTTGGAGACTACAGATGGATTTTAGATGCCTAAAATTGAAGAACACCGTATTTGGTGTAAGGAGTTGATATATGTGGAATGTTGATTAAAATTTAAAATAGAATTTGAGAACAGCGAGTTGGTTTTTAGTTTCCTTTGGCGTGACGACATTGTTCTTCAATTGTGCCTCAAAAGCAGAAACATAGCATCAAGGTCCATCTTGATGCTGGGAAGCCGCCACGTGTTGCTCAAGATTTTTGTTTGTTGCGTTGCGTTGCCTCGTTCTTGCTTTCTAGAGTGGTTGAGAAAGTTTTATGCTTTTCTTGGCTCTATCCTCAACTTGAGCTCAAAACTTGTACTACCCCAACTTGAAAATGAAATAAACTTAATTCGAAGGAACATATTACGATCCTTTTGAAGTTTTTACTAGATGCCTTCCTTTTTCATACAATAAAGTAAGCAATTATGTTGGCTAGCTAACAGCAGATTGCTGAGCTGCGAAAGTTGATTACAGGTTGCCCACAATACAACAACTCCATTATAATTTAACACTAGAAATTCTTCCTTCTTCTAGTAGCAAATGGAAAGCACAGCTAAGCCAACCAGAACAAAGTTGGCAAAATGGATCCCACGATTCACACGTTAAAGTAACACCCTTTTCCAATTAACTTATATTTCAAAAAGAGTAAGCAATTTGTACACATCCAATTTAGTTTGAAAATATTTAAAAATTTTGAAGCTTTCCAGCAGCGAATAAAATCAAAAGGGGACTTTTGCAATGAATCTCACCCATCTGTATAATTCCTTTTATGATTAAAGCTTTCGCGAGAGTGATAAAAAGGAGTTGCTTGGGTCAAGTCTCCCCAAAGGGTGTAAACTGTAAAGTACCTTCTTAAAGTGAGTTCCCATTTGAAAGCAACTTTCTTTATTTTACCATCATTCAAATTTCATTAGTTTTATTTATGATAAGTTATGTATATGCTCTTCAAAATTTTCAATTTTAAGTAGTCATTACGGCCAATTTATCCTATGATTACACCAAAAGATATTGGTGTTTAATCATTTTCATGTTTGGAAGGAGCGGAACCAACTTAAAACCATGAACTTATCAAATCGTACTTAGAAACCCTATCATTTAAAGTTTCATAAACACAATAAACTCTATACTTCATCTTTTTAGTATTGTTGCTAATGGAACTTCTTACTCTAATGAGTATATTATCCAAAAGTTTAATGGCATAATTAAAATTACATATGTCAATGTGCGACAGTTTTTATAAGTCACCGTCACATTTTTCATTTTCCTCTTTTTTTTTAGAAAGGAAAAATACAAATCAAAATGATACCGGTTCAGTTTGAACTAAACTATCACATTTACACCTCACTGCCACATTTTTCGTTTTCTTTTTATCATAAAAATCAATAAAATTGTATTTTAAAAAAACAACTGTAAAGGAATTCGAACCTTAGACAAAAACAATATACATTAACCAAATAAATATATGCATTAACCAAAAAGTCGAGACAATTAAGGAAATAATTGTTAATTAATAAGGATGGCCCGGCGTTTAAATCAAACGTCTATCGTATGGACTCCGAAACAATTGAATAATTAAGAGCTACATAATTGTTTTTCCCAAACGCCAAATGGCAATAATGACATTTAATTTGAAATTATCGAAATTTCCTTTTCTGTGTTCAGAAACGGACGGCGACCCGGTGGCTTCCGTGGAGTCACAGGCTGGCCCATGTTCGTTCGGCCTCTTTCAACCTAAGCCCATCTTCTCTCTTTTTAATTTTTTATTACAGCAAAATTCTCTGCATCTTCTTTTTTAAGAGCAGATTCCTTATTCCAAGGAGGTTTTTTTTTTTTTTTTTTATGCTTTTAAACTGTGTAATGTAATGACCAGCGAAAAACCTGTCTCCGGCCGCCCAATTTTAGCACCATGAGAGGCCCAAAACCAGAATCAAGTTTCAGTTTGAGTGATTGCGATGGAGAATTACTTGAATTGGGTACAGGCTTTGGGCACCGCCTGGTGTTTCATGATGCTGTTGGGTCTCTTGTGTTGCTGCCTCAGCACCAAGCCCCGCCACCACGGCGACGCCGCCGGAGGTAGCTCCAGCTGCTCTTGCGACGCCGGTTACGCAGGTGTTTGATTCACAATTTTCAGATTCTTTTTCTTTTGTTGTGATGGGATTAGGAATCTAGGAGCTGGGGATTTGCCGATTTCTTCAAGATCTGTACATGGCAACTCGAATTCGGAGTGATTTTTCTTTTCTTTTCTTTTACTTTTTGGGTAGCTGCTTAATGATGTATAATCAGTATAGAATTTTCCTTTTCTGTTATTCATTCCCCAGAAATTGAAAAATGAAAAAATTGCATTGTGTTTTTGGCCTTTGATTGTGCAGTTTAAAAAAGGAATTGGTTTTGGACTCCGAGGACAGCGCAGCCCCTTATGAATAATTTTTTTTTTTTGGGAAGAGAGCAAAATTGATGAGGAACCAACCACCTCCTCCCACCCAACGTTCTTCCAAATTTTGCTTCATAATACTCGAAAATTCTTGCCATGTACCACTCAATTTTTTATTAGTAGAAACGAGTAATCCAAACAAGTTTGAGAAAGGCTGTCAAAAATTTTAGTGACGAGTAAATATGATACGTGAGAGTAGGGATTCTAACTACAATCTTTTGATTGTGCACCATTTAAATTTGAAAATAGAAAGTCTAAATTGGATTGTTTAATTGAGTTGGGTTATAAAATTAATAAAATCAACTATTTCTTTAGTTGTACATGAGTAAAATGTTTAATTTTCTTATTTTTTAAGGTGCTAGATCACATGTTTCATTTTAAATTTTAGCTAATATTTTGGAAGTGTTTAAACATGGCGTAGAATAACAAAATTCAAAGGTAACGAAGTTCAATATATTTCTAGCCACTAGTCTTGTATAAATATAATTTGCTAGATCTTTTGTTTCAAAAAAAGAAAAATATTTTTGGATTTGAGAGAGTGGTCTAAAATATAAGCCTTTGGTTACTATTCCTATTTGTTTTTTTCTTTCTCATTATCGTTGCAAGATTTTATCCAAACATAATTAAAAGTCATACTTTATCATTCTTGACTTATAAAATGCATGATAAATATTAAAAATCAAATAGAACGTTAGAAAAAGTTTCAATATTTAATTAAAAATTTATTTTTTCAATTTCAAATTTTAGAGAATAAAAAAATACCAATGAAATCCTTTTTTATTTATACAATAGAAGAAAACGAAAAACAATAAATAATATACAAAAACATTAACACTAGTAATCATACCTTCTAAGTTTTTTTTGGATATTACAAGTTGATAGCTTTGAATTTATTAACAATGCCACTTTGAGCCAAAAGCGAGTATAGCTAGGCCCATGGAGCCATACATCTCGATCGGAAAAGAATCAATAGAAAAAGAAAGAATCGGAATTGATCGATATATTTCTCGAAACAAACGAAAAGGAAACGAAAGACGAAACATAAATCATGGATCAACTAAGCCAAGCCCTCTCGGGGACTTGCTTAAGAATAAGAAAGAGGAATCTCATGTAAATACCATGGAATAAGGTTTGATCCTATTCATGGGGATTCCGTAAATATTCCATTCCAAAAAGAGAAAGTTCGAAACAATTGGGATTTTTTTGGAGATTGGATGCAGTTACTAATTCATGATCTGGCATGTACAGAATCAAAACTTCATTCTCGATTCTACGAGAATTTTTATGAAAGCCTTTCATTTGCTTCTCTTCGATGGAAGTCGATTATTGACATATATCTCAAATCAAGAGATTATGGATTTGATCCCCACCACACATATTGTAGCAAAAAAAAAGACACTTTTGATAACTGCTAACAAGTTTTTTTAAATTAAAATTAATTCAATCATATTTGAGATAATTATGTAAGAATAAAAATTTAGGCGTACCAATCGAAACGAAAATCAATCAGAAGATCAATGAAAATAGAAATATATATATATTTTTTTAAAACATGAAAATGGAAATATTATTCCTATAATATTGTTTACTCTATTTAGAATCGGAATCAAACATAAGATGATTACAATAATACCCTGTAAATTTGTAATTAATTTACATCGTTGTAAACAGCTCCTTCTTCTCTCTATTAAGAATAGACGTACAGAAAAAAAAAATCCCCATCGTAAATTAAGTCTCTCTCGAAACAGTAAAATCCCAGAAAAATAAATCCATTATTGTAAAATCTTTACATGAAAATTCATATTGTAAAGCTTCTATATCTTCTCTCTCCCCTAAAAAACAAATTTATAGAAGAAAACAAAATCGATTGAAAATGTCAAATTAAAAGAAATTTTACAGTAAAAAAAATTCACTCATATGAATCACAAAATGCTTATTTAGAATAAAAAAAAAAGAAAGAAGAAGATAGATTGGTACCTCATAAATAGATTAGGGAGAAAACGTAAACTCATCATCTAGGTCGCAGCAGTCCGTCACAAGAAAACCCTAAAAATGGAGAGTAAAATCATGAGAAAAATATAAAAGAGAAAATAATATAGGTTATAAAATAGAAAAAAAAAGTATTATAGATGTCGCGGAATAAAAAATGGGAATGAGATTGAACACGTTGTTGAAGGACACCCAATGAATCAGAACCAATTTTTCATCAAATAAGACCCACCTCAAATTTTCTAATTCATTCTCCTATAATCTCAATCCTCTCTTGCAACTTCAAAAATCTTCTTCTCTATTATAATTACTTTAAAATTTTTAGCATTTATTTCTCATCTATTAACAATGACCCATGGATTGTTATATACTTTTATTCTTATAATAAATTCTTCAATTTTTTTTTCTTATAATAAAAATTTATAGCATTTTTGTTAGTTTATGTGATTTTTTAATGAAATAAATATATATTTAATCTTGTAATTTTTAGTTTTACTTTGTTATTATTAAATAATATTAATAGATTTTAGAAATAGAACTGATTATTATATTTATAATATTTTAGTTTATGTAATTTATTTTAATTATTTATTTATTATTAAATAAATTGTTATAATAAGAAAATTTACTATCAATAATATAGTAATAATAGAAATTAAAATTCATTATTATTATAACTAAAAAAGATTAGCATATATTTGTATACCCGTAATTAATTATAATATATCTGATTCTGGTTTTGATTCTAGATAATTTTACTAAACAACATCAAATAAATATAATTCTAATTCTGACTATAGAAAATTTATGGTAAACAACATAAAAAAAACATTCTCACGGTGATTCCTAAATTTGAGGTAAGTCCCATTATTTATTCTTTAAAATTATTTTCATTCTCATTATCTTTGATTCTTATCCCTTAATGGACCCTAAATCATTAAAAATATTGTTATTAAAAATGATATATTAATCAGATTATCAACATTTAATGCATAAATTAAAAAATAAATAAAACATGATTTTGCGTATAAAAAAGTAAAAAATAAAATAAAACAAATTTCAAATGATATATACAGTATATTTAGCCTCCCATCAAAATTTTGCTGTCCTCCAATAATCATGGTTCTAAATTTCTCATATCTATATTTTATAGGTTCGACATGAGGGGTAAATCGACAAAATATGAAACATATCAACAAAATATCACTTATATATAGATTTTATGTATTTTTAAATATAGAAATATAGAAATATTTATTTTTTAATTTAAATATTTTTTACTATTTTTTAATTTTTAGAACTGTCAATTTACCATTTCCACCCCTCTTAACGCTGCAAGTTGTTTCGCCGTCGCCGTCGTATCCTCGCAGGGATCTAACAGCTTTACGGCCGGCTTTGGCTTTGGCTTTGTCACCGGCAGCATTATTGGCAATTTTATTGCTCTTCTGCTTCTTCTCGATATCTTTCGAGAAAACACAACCCATAGCCTCCTAGCTATTCTGACTCAAATTTGAATCCAAATCCATTGTTAATCATGGCGCTAAAATGTATAAACACATCTAAATCAAATTTGGTAAAAATATTTAGAAATCCCGTTAAAAAAAAAATAACCAAAACTTTTCCAAAATATACTTGAAATTTATTTATATCTGAATTTTGTCAAACAAAATTCAAACTTTGTTAATATAGAACTATTCAAAAAAATATTTCGTCTTCAAAAAGAAAAGTAAACCGATGCGAGTAAACGCGAATATAAAACAATTATATTTGGAAGAATATGAGCATTACTTACAGCTTGAATGAGAAAAATCAAAATGAGTTGACTTTTCTTTAGTCTCCCCACTTTTTGACACCTTCCCTCTCGTAGGGTATTTATAGGGAAGTAAAAGTTGGATTTCATAAAATTTTTTAGAGGAAGTAAAAAAGGTAATCTTCTTTTCAAAATCATTAAATAAATATCATGGTATTAATACGAATATCCATAGACTTTAATGGTTTACTTTAAAATTTATGAAATTAACATTAACTAAAGAATTTAATGAGAATAATATACTTATATCTAAAATATCCTTCCATATCCTTCCATATCTGGATTGTTTTGGTTTTTTACTTAAATACTTTAATTTTTTGTCAAAAAAAAAACTTTAATTTTCTTTCCTTATTAAAAAAATCAATAAACAAATTTATTTGGATTGTCACCACACCTGATTTCGAAGCAAGCTGGACACCTTCCTCAATGACCCAATGAATCTCAATAAGACCAATTTCTTTCCCATTCAACAGATTTATAATCGGAAGCACGTCTTTATTGTTTACTTTTTAAATCTGATCATAAAATATGATTTCGAAACATTAGAAACACGTTATCCTAAATAGTGGTGGAAATATAGTAGAGATTAGAATTTTATTTGAAAATTTCGTGGAAAGTTTTGAAAAAGTAGTTTTTATTTTATCCAAATCCTTGATCAGACCGGTTTTGCCTTTGAATTCCCGGAAATTCCAACGGAAAAAGGTCGACTAACGAAAAGTTGAGAGTCAACGTCAAAGTTTTCTCCATTAATTATAACTCGTCCATTCCGAACCACCATGAAACTAGTGGGCATAGTTGGGATGGGAAGAAATCAAATTTCAACAGCTACCTAACTTTCTCAGCCCAATAAATATTCAATAAATATATAAAGGAGAGCTCTCTGCCTGAATCTGCTATGATATATAATTGAATTGTTAATAGATATTTTGGATTCAAATTTGAGTCCGAGTTAGAGGCTATGGTGGGCTGTATTTGTTTTGGAGGTCGCAGCAAGAAGCAGAAGAGAAATCAAATTGCCGGTGGCGGTGACAAAGGCGGCCGTAAATTCAGACCGCCGCGAGGATACGGAGGTGGAACAACCGGCGGCGGAATGGGTGCTGGAAATGGTAATTTGACTGTTCTAACTGATGATGGTGGCGTCGCTTTGGCCGCCACGGTTGCTTTTACGATTGCTGCAGCTGCTGTCGCCGATAGTGGCGAATGCGGCGGCAGCTGTGGTGGCGGAGAATGCGGCGGCGGCGGCGGCTGTGGTGGTGGCTGTGGGGGCTGAGTTCGTGCCGGTGCTGAGAACTTCGTTTGAATTTTTTCCTTGATAATTGCTTTATTGTGTTGTATAGGATCTGTAATTATAAATATATTTTAACCTTTAACACAAAACAGTTCTTATAAATAAAACATTCTAATGGCAATTTGGATATAGTTTAAGGGATCAAATTATTACATATTTATTCTAGGCGTTTTAGATTCAAATTTGACATTTTCGTTTATGCCTATAAAATGATAGTCCGTACAGTACCAAAATAAAAATATTTCTACTCATATTATGAAAATGTACAAGACTCTAAATATATAGAGAATAGTCTCAATACGTGGAGCAATACAATAGGTAAAAAGGCAACCACCTATTACATCGAGAAAATAGAAAATTACACCAATAGAATAACAAGATAAATAGTATTTTATCAATGCCCAACCAGTTGCAATTTCTACGATGTTCATGGAAAGAAACAAAAAATTTAAGTCGGTTTGGTAACTAATCCGTTTTTATTTTTAAAAATTATATTTGATATTTTACAATTTATTTATTATATTTTTCCTCAAACGTAAAAAAAAAAATTCTTAATTAAATTTTAAAAATAGAAACTTTTAGTTTTAAATTTTGATTTAAATTTTGAAAACATTTATAAAAGTAGATAACAAACACAAAACACCGAAATAGATAAATATTTCCAATTTTAATTTAAAAAGAAAAAGGCAAAAGCGAAAAATTGTGCTTTAACACATTTTGCTAATTTTAATGGGCTGTCATAATTGGGCTTTAATACATATTGCGAATTTTAATGGGCTATCATTAATTGGGCTTTAATACACTGCAAATTTTAATGGGCTGGACTGTAATTGGGCTTTGATACATTTTTAATCAATTTCAATGGGCTGGGCCGTAACTGAGTTTAGTTCTCTCGATTTAGGGATTAGTACATTGATGGGCTATTTAAAGATCTTAATTACATCCTAGAATTTACACATTTGTCATGTATCAACGCTAAGAGGCTACCCATCATATAAATTACTTAAAAGCCTCTTGTATTTACAAATTAATTTTAATATGCAAAATTGATTAATTGGAAGGTTATAATTTAAAACACCATAATTTTAGGTTAATGATACTTTCCAAAACAAATTAAAACACCAAAACATTAAAAACAAAACCCTAAATTCCCCAAAATTGAAATCATAACCTCCCAAAATATCTC
>NW_019104524.1:675142-691350 GCF_001995035.1 Momordica charantia
TACAAATGGTATGGAGGACCATTTCTACAGAACTATAAGATATATGTATACACATATAAGATATATTCACATATACAATATATACCTATATATACAAATATAATTAGGAATACTAACACTGTGAGATGTTTAGAACTTCCATTTTCTGTACACATACATAAAATATATCCCCATATATACCAATCTCAACGGAAGACTATTAATTACCCATGGTATAAATAGAAGGGGACAGGAGACGAGGAACACGCTGCACGACGTCGAAAACGTCCAAAGACGTCGACAGAAAGTTTATTCAGCGACGGAAATTGAAGGTTTGGACGTGTCTGGGAGAAGAAGAAATCAATACCTCGTTGATTTGGTGTACAACGAACGACGTTGGAAACCTGCAAAGATGTCGACGGGAATGAACGGCGTTGGAAACGTGCAAAAGAAATAAATACCTTGTTCATAAAAGCCTTGAAGATGGAAAATGAAGGTCTGGCAGCCGACGTCTTTGCACCTTGGAAACGAATACAGAACAACAAACGAGGAAAGAGAATCGACAACATTTAATTCATTTAACAAAATTGAAATTGAAATTTTGAATGGGGCCCACAAGAATTAAATGAATATAATTACAAATTAAGGATTCAAATCTTTAAAATTTAAAAATTATAATAAAATAAAAAGCAATAAATAAGGTAGAAACGGTATTAAAATAAAATCCTAACCGTAAATATCTAAAAGTGTAAATTTTGAAATCTAAAGACATTCATGTAATTAAGATTTCAAAATAGCCCCAAAGATATTATCTCCTTTCAGCGATTTTCAATGAAGGAATAGATGCTTTTCAAAAAAAAAAAAGAATAAATTTTTTTTATAAATATAAATAAATAGAGGAAATTGAAAAAATAAATATTCAAAAGTTCAGAATTGCAAAAATAATCAATTTCAAAATCTTTATTAGGTTCTGGTTTAAATTACTTTTGTGCACAAATTTTGAACATTCAGAAAAAAAAAACTCTACCGTTCCGTATATATAGTTTTGAAATGTGAAAATTTGAAATTTAATCTGCAAATCTATAACTAACAAATCTTGAAATTTAGACATTGTAGTGATGATTATTAAACATTTTAAAATTTTTATCTTAGATTCTGTTTGAACCTTTTTCGTTTCAACTTTTTGCTTGAAGTTGTGGCCCTTCGACTCACTATTTTATTTTATTTTAATTTGATGCCATTGGGATTACGTTCCGGCCAACTTTCGCATTTATGTGTCATTTTCTCCCATTTCTAGAACTAATTAAATATTTTTTAACCTCCTTTGGCCATCTTATTTGATTTATTGATCCTTTACAATTATCACAAGATTCAACAATTGATCACAAAAACTCTTTCATTCAACGATAGTTGGTGATCGAGAGTAACAAACTGACAAAATTTTAATTGTTTTCAATTAATCTTAAATAACAAAAGAATAACTCCGGCTCACAATGAGATTTCCTAAGGATATCAACAATTTGAACAGTAATATGAGCAAATCACAAACAAATAATTTCTTTTGTAAAATTAAGTTCCGAATAAAACAAATGTCAATCTTTATATATTTTGTTTGGCAATGGAGAACCTGATTAGCACTTAGACACATTGTACTAAGATTATCACACCGACTAGTAGGTGGTCTAGGAATGGATGAAGAAAGGCTGCGTGAATACTACTAGATCATATGACAAGGACCTCGATATGACAAATTATTTCTTAGACGACCAGTTGATTAAGTCGTCACCAAAAAATACATAGAAATCAAAGTGAATTTGCGATCATCTGGATTAGATGCCTAGTCAAATTAGCAAAGCCTTGAACCAAAAAATTAGTAGTTTAAAAAAAAATCAAATCACGATCAAGAGTACCATGTAAATAACGCAATATGCTTTTAACAACCTGTCATTGGACAATGGAGGGAGAACAACTTCGGACGTATAAGAATAACATATTGAAGAGTTCAGCCAAGAGTGTTTTTATATAAAGGACCCTCCAAAGAAAATTTCTCACCACCAAAAGCATAGACAACTGAGCCAACAACCATGGGGTGGAGATTAGGGTATACCTAGAATGAGATATAAAAAGGCCACAACTTGGTATAAGAGGAGACCTCAATATGCCAAGAAAGAAGCTAACAGAACAAAAAACTTAGGGCTTAAAAGCATTATTGAGATAGGCACATGAAAAAGAAGAGTTACTGTAAGAGTTTCAAGCTTATTTTATTGCCAACTTTAATCCTGGTACACTAGAATATTCCAAATTGATAGTAAGATTATTAACCTCATTTGCGTAACATGATTCGTGGACTTTGGCCTCAAAGTCCCGATGCAAGTTAATATTAGTGTTAAGATCATTTGATAACATGATGGCGGTCATATATATTATTCTTAGGAGCTCAACTGAGTAGTATTACCATGATAAGACATCTACTAATTAACCAACCACTTGAAATGAGCATTCAAATTTAAGATAACGTCATCTGTCAACTGCATGACCAAACTTCCCACAAATTTGTCACTACAGGTTTGTTGTTTTCATTTCAATTTTTGCGAAATTTACCATTATTGGAATTACCACACCCTTGATTGTTTGTTCTTTGAGAATTCCCATTAGAATTGGATCCCTTCTGATTTTGAGATTGGACAGAGAGAGAAACAAACAAAAAAAAAAGTAACTAACAGAAAAGGCAATAACATGAGACTAAATGTTATTCTATACATTGTTTTTAAGACAATCAACTTTAATTTATTACCTATTTAGGTCGAGGTTGATGGTGGAATTTAATTATGGATTCGATTAGAAGCAATATATTCTCATAAAAAAAAATAATAGATATGTTGATAATGTTGTGACTTCAAATTTTCTTTTAGTTTAGTTGCATTGCATGGGAAAAGGTGTTCTGTATCACAGTCCAATTGGTTATTTGAAAAATATATACTTTATGTGAAATGGAAATTTTATCTTTATATTTTGTCACACACGTGGAGATTAAAGGTCCATATTTTGATATACACGTGGAGAAGATATAATACAATTAACTAATCTCTCGCTCATAATAATAGGTCACAAATTTGCTATCTCATAGCACACACCACAAAATAATTTCTCTCTCTAACCTCAAGCACATGCTATTTTGAAAGCAAAATTGTCTTCCAAGTCAAAATTAATGGAAAATGACTTCCATCTTTAAATTTCCTTTTCAATATCGACATACTACTCTCTCAATTGAGTCGATTTCATACCTAATCCTTAAGTAATACAGTTATACATCAAAGCAAGCATAGTTCACGGTAATTGACATATACCTCTACTAAAATATATATATATATATATATATATATATATATATAGCTACACTGTTATTTTTTATTTTTAAATTATTTTTTACATTGCTACAATGTTCTCTTAAATAATCCAAACTGACAAGTGAATAATATCAATATTACTACGACTGTTCTTATTAAAATTTTGAATGTTAATGTCGATAGAAATGTCAAAATCTCAATTTTATAAAAATATAAATAAAATCTCTATGTCAATAAATATTTAAAAAATCATAACAAATATTTGATTTAATAAGCATTTCATTCTTTTAACAAAATTATTAATATTATGTTGATATTAGTAATATTTTATTAATTTTTTTATAGATCATTAATTTTTTATGCAATCGTGAACCCATGAACAAATTTAGAAATTTTTTGGAATCAGAATCAGAAACTTTGTGAAATAGGATTCAATTACTACTATTACCCTTCCTTAGAAATTCTAGTTAATTACAAATACATTATTGTACTAATATTTTTTTATTAAAATAATACTAAGTTTTCATCCATTTTATTACTAATTTATTTATAGTAAATATTTTTATTTTAACAATTTATTTAATATTAACAAATGATAGATAAATAAAATAAAATCACATCAATTAAAATAAATTTTTATTAGACCAACCATCACTAGTATTAATTTTATTCTTCTACCATTTAATAATAACGAATTCATATTAATTAATAATTAAAAAAAGTAATAGAGTTGATCAAGAATCAAGATTATATGGAGGAATGAAATTAAATCTACATCAACACATGATCCTAATCTATTGGAACACATTCTCCAAAATTCCTCCTCAATAAAAAGAAAAACCAAAATTTTTTTCAAGATATGCAATTTCTTGCACCAACCCTTAAATCTCATCCAAACAAATAGTGGCTTAAGCTAATTTGCAAGCAATACACCAATATTGAGTTCGGTCTTCTAAGTTAGTAATCGTCGTGCACGTCTCACTTTCCAAAAGAAAGCTTACTAGATTTCGTCATCAACATATTTATAATCCAAAAGTTCAAATTGGCTAATTACATCAGCATTTTAGCATATTTCCTAAAAGAGAAGAAAAGAAAAAAAGGAAAAAGATTATATATATATATATATATATATATATAATTTTAGCATGTAACGTAAGACGAGCAAGTAAAATTAGTGATTTAGACGGAAGATGAAGGTGTAAGTTGTAACGTAAGAATCCCACATGGTTTGGAGAGGAAGACGACGACGCAGTGGCAGTGGCTACTGCGCAATCGCTAATCGGACAGCGCAGGTGAAGGCCCACGTGGCGGCCGCCGACCAGATCAAGCGACAATATTAATTTCCACGTACGCTTCAAAACACAGCCGCAGGAACCAGCGGCCACCGTGTTCTTGTTCATGTTCCATATTCCACCAATCCTCTTCCGCCACGTTCCCAACCTTCTTCTTTTGTTCTTCTTCCCTCTGCAAAAATTGTCCTTTAAATACCGCCAACTGAATCACTGACCCACTACCTCTACTGTTATAATTTACCACACAACACTCATCAATCTCTTATCCACTATCACACCATCACCATGGATCCTTCTCGAGTTTTTACCAGGAATGCAAGACGTCTCGTCGTCAAGGTTTCCTTCTAATTGATTCTCATTTTAGTTAGAGACGGTCGTAAGAATTAATGGGGTTACTTTTAAGCAAGATTTTGTAGGGGGTTTATTTTCTACTTGTTTTTAGAAACGGTATATCTATTTTAGATTATATTGTTAAACTTTCACGCCATTTTAATATTTTACTTACGGGTAAATAAAAATAAAACTTAATCATCTCTATTTATTTTTGGCTAAATATGTGGGGCCGAAGATAACCTTGGTCAGCTTGACATTTAATTTTCTATTTAGGTGTTAATTTTTAGTGTTTTTACGTACTTATATTAATGGGAGAGGAACACACTCCACTCAGAATCTCAGATGCAGCGAAAAGAACGTCCTTGAAGTTCTCCTGAAACAAGAGGGCCTCCCCGTTTTGATCGGAAATTTTCAAGTTTTAATTTTTTGAGATTTATTTCTCCAGTTTTAATCTGGGTTTGGTTTTATATATAACATCAAATACTTCATTCTCATTGTTTTTTCGTTCGTCTTCTTTTTCCTCTCATTTGGGTCGCCTCGCATGTCCCGAGTCGACCCACTTCAAACTCCCTCTTTTTTCCTTCTTAAATACATTATCAATGGATTCATCCGTTCATCCAACCAGAGTTTTTGTCAAAAATGTCAAGCGTTTGATCGTTAAGGTACTCTTTTTTATGCGTCCAAATCTTTATGTTTAATGATCCAGAAATCATGTTCTTTTATCTGTTTTCTAATTCATTTTTACCATTTGCAACTTTTGTCTCTCAAAAATATTAAATATATATAACTGATCCTATGTTTGAAAAACTTCTTTGATATCTATTTCTCAATTAATATTAATAGTCCTGTCTTGGATCCTGTATTAAAAATTAGTTATATGGTAACCTTTTTGCTTAATCTTTTGGGTTTGATTGCTTGTGTGTGATATTTATCTTTTTCATTGTAATTTATTACTAGTTCCTGACCATATGAGCTTGTTTCGTGAATAAGACATCTATTATAATTCTTCGTGTTGCATCCTCATCCCTAAAAAAAACCACATTGATTTCTTATGGCTCTTTCTTTATTTTTGTAAGGTGGGAACGGCTGTGGTTACTCGTGGAGATGGACGGCTGGCATTGGGAAGGCTGGGAGCTCTGTGTGAGCAGGTGATTAATTAGTTTGGTTATTTGGGAAATTTTGTTGCATTAATTTGATGCTAATTGATTGTGAAACATTAATGGCTGGACAGCTCAAGGAGTTGAACTCTCGAGGATATGAGGTTATTCTGGTTACATCAGGTGCTGTAGGTCTTGGTCGTCAAAGGCTCAGATATAGAAGATTGGCCAATAGCAGGTTCTTGATACCTTCCCTTTTCTGCCTTCTTTTTTAGACCTTCTGTTTCAGGTTTAGATTCTTATATATACCATCGGCGGAGGGCGGATGGTGGCATAGTGGGCTTGTGGCCGAATGGGGATACCCATCCACAGTGTGGGGAGTGTAGCAGGGGCCTTTCCTCCTATTCGAGGACAGACTCTAGCAACTTCGGTTACAGTGTTGGGTGGCCGACACCCCTAGTTATAGGGATTCAACTAGAAGCCACACAGCATCAATTCCAGGTTATAAAAAAAGGTTTAGTTTCTGATATATATGTATGTTTTTGTTTCTCCACAGCTTCGCTGATCTTCAGAATCCACAAGGTGATTTTGATGGGAAGGCTTGTGCAGCTGTTGGGCAGAGTAGCCTCATGGCTCTTTATGATACCATGTTTAGCCAGGTAGAATACAAATTATGATCTAAACTACTCATAGGAATGCAAATTTCTTTTGAATACCAAACAATTTTGGCTCCAATTGTTGTTGCTAATCTAATGATTTCTTATGCAATTTGCAGCTTGATGTGACCTCTTCCCAACTTCTAGTGACAGATTCAGTTTTTTGTGACTCTGGCTTTAGACAGCAGCTTTCTGAGACAGTTAACTCATTGTTAGATCTTAGGGTCATCCCCATTTTTAATGAAAATGATGCAGTTAGTACTAGGAAAACACCATATGAGGTATTGTCATTTTTTATGCATATTTTTCCTACCCATCTTTTCAAATGTCTGTAAGATTCTGATCAAGAGCAACTTTTTATCAGGATTCTTCTGGTATTTTCTGGGATAATGACAGTTTGGCAGGTCTATTAGCTTTAGAACTCAAAGCTGATCTTCTGGTGTTACTCAGTGATGTTGAAGGCCTGTATAGTGGCCCTCCATGTGACCCGAATTCGAAGCTAATCCGGACTTTTATTAAAGAGAAACATTTAGGGGAAATAACATTTGGTGACAAGTCCAGGTTGGGCAGAGGTGGTATGACTGCTAAAGTAAATGCTGCTGTTTATGCTGCTTCTGCTGGAATTCCTGTTGTCATTACAAGGTATATGATCCATCTTGTCACTTGACCATTTTGAAGTCTTTGATACATCTATTGTAACTCCATCTCTAATTCCCAATCTGGTGCAGTGGTTTTGCCACTGATAACATAATAAAAGTACTTCAAGGTGAGATGAAAGGAACTCTCTTTCACAAAGATGCCCATTTGTGGACTGTGGTTAAAGAAATTTCTGCAAGAGATATGGCAGTTTCGGCCCGGGAAAGTTCGAGGCAGCTTCAGGTAGTGAAATGGAACAAGTTTCTGTTATTACAACTCCTGGATTCATTAATTTCTCATATTTGTTGTATGAGTTTGAATTCCTCATGATTTTAAACGTTTGTATTGGTATGCAGGCTCTGAAATCTGAAGATAGGAGGAAGATATTGCTGGATGTGGCTGATGCCCTTGAAGATAATGAAGATATGATTATTGCTGAGAACCTTGCTGATATTAAAGCCGCGGAGGAGGTTGGATATGAGAAGTCTCTGATATCTCGTCTGGCTCTAAAGCCTGGAAGGGTACTTTAAGATCCTTTGATAAATGATAAGTCATGCTTCTCTTTTTCTATAGAAAATTTAGCAGAAACAATTTTTGTTTTACAGATTGGGACTCTTGCAAGCTCTATTCGTAAACTTGCAGACATGGAAGAGCCAATAGGTCGCATTTTAAAAAGAAAAGAAGTAGGAATACTGTTTCAAATTTAGTTTTTTTTCTTTCTCTGTTCTCTGTTATATTTGAGTTCATTGATGCTCCCTCTACTATGCCATCGCTTCGTTGAGCAGTTTTAATGATTTATCTACCACTTCATTCAGCTTGCTGATGACCTTATTTTAGAAAACACCTCGTGCTCTTTGGGCGTCCTCCTCATCGTGTTCGAGTCTCGGCCAGATGCTCTAGTTCAGGTGAGGATGAACATCCAATGCTTCCTACTTGTTATAAGTGCTAGAATTGGAGCACATTGTGATTAGTTTTCTACTGCTTTTACAGATAGCTGCACTGGCGATACGAAGCGGAAACGGTTTACTCCTTAAAGGGGGGAAAGAAGCCAGGCGATCAAATGCAGCTCTGCATAAGGTTCATTTTCCTTTGCCAGCTTATTCTAGATTGATTGATTGTTCCTGTTTCCATGTTTCTTTTGGTTAAGTTATCGATTCCTTCTTTCCTTAGGTCATCACTTCAGCCATCCCCGATACCGTCGGTGAAAAACTTATTGGACTCATAACATCAAGGGAAGAGATTCCTGATCTGCTCAAGGTGAAGGGAGGAGAGAATTTGTTTATACTTAGTGTTGCTTATAAGCTCTGAGTGAATACTGAATATGAATATTTCTGGGTTATTTTCTTATAACAACTTGATGCCACAGCTTGATGATGTTATAGACCTTGTGATTCCAAGAGGAAGTAACAAACTTGTGTCTCAGATTAAAGAGTCCACAAAGATTCCTGTTCTTGGTCATTCAGGTGAGAAATAACATGCAGCAATATGCCATAGTCTTAAAACCAGATCTTATACTACTGAAAGTTCTTTATTTTCCAACAACACAGATGGGATCTGTCACGTTTATGTCGACAAATCAGCGGATATAGAGATGGCGAAGCGGATAGTATCTGATGCGAAGGCAGATTATCCAGCAGCCTGCAACGCAATGGTTTGTCCACTTCTTGGTGTTGATAGCAGAACTATTTACAGTCTGCAAAATGTTCTTATCTTTTTGGTTATAATTTGCAGTCCCTTTTATGCCTTTTCAGGAAACGCTCCTGGTGCACAAGGATTTGGCAAGTAACGGAATGCTTATCGAACTCGTTACGGAACTGCGAAAGGAAGGTATAGATGTACCATTTCTTCTTCATCAAACTGAAAAGTGAAAACTGCTGTCACTAAGGAAAAAATTGGTTTGTAATGTAGGTGTGACTCTATATGGGGGAAAACGAGCTAGCGCAATACTTAAGATCAAAGAGGCAAGTTCTTTCCACCATGAGTACAATTCACTGGCTTGCACTGTTGAAATTGTGGATGATGTCTTTTCTGCCATTGATCATATACATGAACATGGAAGGTGAGCCAGAAAACAAAATTTCCTATATGTTAGTATGGAACTAATGAACTCAAATTGACCGACCACTCTTTCGGCAGCGCACATACCGACTGTGTCGTCGCTGAAGATCAGGAAGTTGCTGAAATTTTCTTGAATCAAGTTGATAGGTACAATGATAGCTTTGCTAAAACAAACACTTGTAATGTAACTCAACTTTTTGGTCCAAGAGCCTGATTTTTATGTGAACCATCTCTAATTCTCTCAATCTTGTATGCAACAGTGCTGCAGTTATCCACAATGCTAGTACACGTTTCTGCGACGGAGCTCGATTCGGACTTGGTGCAGAGGTAAGCTATTCCCTAACCAATATTAATTCATCCGAATAAGTTTTTGAGTTGATTGATGATTCAACTGTTTATGACAAAACAGGTGGGAATAAGCACCGGTAGGATTCATGCTCGAGGCCCAGTGGGGGTAGAAGGACTTTTGACTACGAGATGGTAATACGACATTCTGAATATAATTTTAAAAGAATATGATTAGGCAAATGCCAAATGTAGGATTGATTTGGTGTTGATGTTTTTGTGTAAATGCAGGATCTTAAGGGGGAGTGGGCAAGTAGTGAATGGTGATAAAGGAGTGGCCTACACCCATAAGGATCTTGGGGTGGCCATGACAGTGACACAGTGCCCATGAAGCTTCACTTCTTTTACCAGTCATGTTGTCTTTTATTTTTTGGTAGTTTACAAGAATTTTTTGGTTGGTGAATGTCGTAATGTTTCTTTAATAATTTAATTGAGTCTTTATGCAATCTAGAGTAAGATTTCGATATGCATTTTTAGAGATGCTTATTGATGTTTATATACTCATAAACAATAGAATAAAAATGGGACCGTTGAGGAGAAATTAGATATGAATGAATGATTTAAGATTCTTTTCCATCGCTATTTGTATTATGCTCATGTCCACCCCACATCAATTGACCGATCGGATGATAAATTTTTAAATATTTCCAACTTTTTGAATAAATGAAATTATCACGTATTTGAAAAATAAAATTTAACCTCTCTATTACCTCTATTTTTAAAAAGATGATTTTGCGATATGTAAATATATTTATAAATTAATTTGAATATAATTCAATTAGTCAACGTACTAGCACCTGTTGTTCTAAAAAATTATTTATAAATTTTTATTTAAATTTCAAATATGTTTGTTAGAAAAAAGAAATATATATAAATATATGATGTTATTTTTAGTTTTCTACCAATGTATATAAATAGGAACAACACAATCCATTCAAAATCTCAATTTTTGAAATCTTCGACCCCACTTTTCTCCAAGTTTGGTATATCTATATTTAGGGAGAAGATAAACTTTTGATTTACTCTTTTACCCATTTTTAATTAGAATTATTTTTAGATGGTTTTTTCATTTCCGCTCCAACGAGGATGATGTTTTGAAACCATATTTAATTAATATACTTTTTTTTTAATGGTTTTCTCTTTTCCAACTTGAGGGTGGTGTCTTGAAAGTTGCAGAAAATTGAGTTTTCCATTTTCCACAGAGAGAAAGAACACTTCATCTTCCACAAGCACTCATTCAGTCTTCTTCATTCTCATAGTTTTAATGCAAACCCTTTGGAACCCAACATAATCTACTACTACGAGTGCAAGTAAAAACCGATCAAGCCGATTAAATCGATAAAACCGAGTCGGTTTTGGTGCAATTCCTTACATAAGAGATTAGAAATTGTTCTTCATCTTCTTCCATGTCCAAGGTACTTTTTTACCCCTCCAAGGGTTGGTTTGTGTTTCCCTAACATGTTTGCACTGCAGAAAATTTCGTATTAATTTTTCTTCTGTCTTACATTTTGAAAAAAAACAAAAATCTTTTAAATCATCTTTTACCTATTTTTAATATACTTTGTTCTTAAAATGAACTTTAATTTGATAATTAATAATTAATAATTAATTTAAAATAAAACTTAAATTATAATTAAGAAATTATGATGGTTGTTCCCAATGTGTATTGAGAAGTACAATCCCAATACTACTCAACATCAATGTTTCTTCCTCTCTCCTCTTGTCACATTTAGTTTTTTCATGTTCGGGACGGAATTCAAACTCACAACTTTTCTACCGTGAGCTAAGTTCGCTTTGACCCTTTTGTCACATTTAGTTTATATATTAATTCGATGCTATTATTTTAATTAATTTTTTTAGTGCAGCAAGTGAAGTGAAGATATTTAAATTCATGACCTCTCGACGGAAGAGGTTGAGCTAAATTGAATTTAGAGATAAGTTTCTATTTGGTCCCTAAGTTTTAAAAACTGACGTCTCAATCTTTTGAAAATAGTTCTAAATAGTCTCTGAATAAGGTTGACCGTTAGTTGACTAATGGAAAAGTGATATTAACGAAAAAGTGATATGACATTGCTAAGTTGGCAATTTGTATGATGTATCAGTATTTATTAGTTTTATATATAATTTTTAACTTATGTGACATTTTATTTCATTTTTCCTTTTTTTTTTTTTCTCTCTTTCCTCCCTCCTTTCCCTTCACTGGTTCCCCCCTCCCCACTTGCTTCTCTCTTCCATCTTCACATTGGAGAGCTTTATCCTCCAATCTGTCTCCAGTGTTCCCATTCTCCATCGCAACTATTGCCTCTTAATCGCCGAACAATCAGTCACTCCCGCCTTGAGTTACCCTCAACCCCACCTCTCCGTCAAGGCGCCAAGCCTATCCTCTTCTCTTCTTCATCTCCGTCAACATTTTGCTTACTCGCGATTTTTTTGTCCACGTTTGTCGGGCTTGTTCTAAGCCTGTTGTCGATGGGTGCGGGGTGTTTCTTGGCTTCTCTGTGACCTGACGTTGGAATTGAAGTGGAATAACGGAGTGCTGGGAAAGGAGGAAGGAAGATGGAGGAAAAAGACAAAAATAAAAATAAAAATTCCTAACTAAAAGTAATATAATATTAAAAATATTATATAATTAAAATTATTAACTCATCGCCACATCATCGATAGTGTCGCTAACGAAATTTTAACGAAATCTATGTTTAAAGTTAGGGACCAAAATTATTTTACCCTTTAATTAATTATTAACCATTATTACAAAATAATAATAATGTATAAATTAAAAGTAAAACTTAAGATTAATTAATAACAATTGTCAAATCAAGAAAAGGTGTAAAAACCAGGAAAGACCAAAAAACCAAAAAATAAATTATTGCCACTGGCCTAAACATGCGAACAATTTACATCTTTCTCTATACCCTCTACTTTTTTAGAAAATAATTGCCGAGAAAAAAAAAATAGAAAACAATCAACGTTGAGATAATAAATTTTATACGTCTTGATTAGATCAGGGTATTTGGGAAGGAGGATGAGATAAGTGATTTTTTAAAAGAAAAAAAATTTAAGTATAATTAATTTTCTAAAATCACCATCAAGTAATACCTTAAAAATCAATTTTTTGATTTGACAAGCATAACTAGAGTGATTATGAACATACCAAAAATCACTCCCTAAAATACATTTAAACTTTTCTAAAATTAATCTTTTAATTCATCAAACATGATCAATGAAAAGAGAAATTGCCAAAATCACTTCCGAATACACCTTGATACAATCGATCGAAAAACTCAAAGTATCTCAAGCATATGGAAATCCTTAGATAAATGAACCATCCTTTTAAGAGGATGGTTTACTTTTTATATGGTTCTCAAAATCGAAGGCAAACCTTCCCTAGCTCACAATATCATAATACAAAGCCTAAATAATGCTGTAATAAAAGAGTTCATAAACATCCTCTAAAAGAGTGGGGGCTGGTTAGATTTACTTCTCAATAAAATTCTTCAAGTTCTTCAGCCACATCGAGTACTCTCGGCTGTCTTTGTTGATCATGTACTCATGCAAGAAATTTGTTGTGATAGGTTTAATCCCACGAATCTCAAGGTACTTGTGGAAAGCTTTCTGCAAGTTCTCGTCCAAATCACTGCAAAGGAATAAGAAGGAAAGTGTTATTTAGTGAACAAATTTGCTCCAAAGATTAAAAAGAACAAAGAACAAAGGCCGAGTATACTAACTGGAACTCGGGCCCTTCGTATGCAAGCTGATCTTCAGAACCATCAGGTTGCTTGATTGACAAATGATCTATAGATATTTCATCCGGGAATGCGGTAACACCAAATTCAAGACATACTCCGCTATCCTTGGAAATGCTCACGACGAGGGGAATGCTGGATTCTTCACGTGCCTGTTCATCATTCTCACCAGCTTCGTCGTTATCCTCTTCTTCTTCAGCTGAAACATTAGGGATATCTACTTCAATTTTGATGATTTCATCCTCATACTTTCTAGTGAGCGATATGGTTCTTTCTCCAGGATTGTCTTGGATTTCAAAAGGAAAACCTTCTGGGATTTCGTCTACCTGCAATACATGACAATACCCGAGTGAGGACACAAATATCTGCTATGAAAATCTTCAAAGAGCACCTGGCCTGTAAAAATGTTCTCTTCATCATGTAGCCCATTTGATTCCCATAACTCATTAAGTGGCAATATTCATCGGATCTTAAACCAAAAACTAGACTAACAGATCATATAGATCAAGGATGGCCTGGAATTTAAAGTGAGTTTGAATTTCAGGGTTTTACGGGTACAAGCGCATTCTCCAGGACCATTTTTGGTTGGAAAACTTTTAACGAGAAATGACAGGCAAAGGATCTTAAAAGCCCGTAAACCAAAGAAAAACTAATAATTTTAAGTAAAGAACGCATTTCTCATAAAACAGAAAAATAAAAACAAATCGAAGCAACATTAAAGTAAAGGCCATTAGCATCATGGACCTTGCTTGCTAATAATTCATCTCAGATATGAATGACGTACAAAATACAACGGTTCCGAATTTATATGTGCGATTCCTACATATCAAGAAAGCAAAAGGTGTCCTGCCGAGGAACTAGGACCCGCTGTAAATTACAGAAGGTTTGATGAAATAGATTGAAGCAGCCATTACAGCCCACTAAGAGATTCTTTTTTGCTTTCGATATCCATGAGTGTCAGGACTGGCTCTTTTAAAATACAAACAATTATTAAGATTCATAAGGTTACATCTCAGAACCAATTTACAATGAGAGGAGTAGTCCATATTTATTACAAAGTTTCCTCTGTTTATATAAAGGTCCCTTCTCTGCGGGATCCTTAACAAGAATATGAACTAAGATTTCTCTGGCAATAGAATTCAGAAACTAAAAAACTAATGAACTTTTTCGAACTTCACAAATCAGCTCAAGGAAGAAAGAATTTCTTAAATTTAGAAATTCGTTTTACGTATCGCATGTTTTAAAGCCCTAATACTGCTTCGATTTAGAAAAGAATACAAATATATCATATCTCACGCACAAAGGAAAATAACAGATAAAAAATTAACATCGGTTCATAAGCAGCTGATTAAGAACTTACGCCATTCTGATCATCTTCCTCGGCGCATTTAATCTCAGACTCAAGAACGCGAACAAGACTAGCGTCGGCGCTACTTTTCGCAGGCGCGGTCGAATAAGATCGTAGAATTTTCAGAAAGGAAGCCGGGTTAAGTTCTTGACTGAAATCACGCTTCCCGACGGTGATAGCGGCGGAGATGGCGGAGTGGAAGCTTCTGGGGGTTGCAGCAGACCGGAGAGCGAGGTGCAGGGCCGGCGACGACGCCCTGCGGAGAATCGAATACAAAGCCATTTTTCTATTCGCTTCGCGAGGGAGACGAGTTGGCCGAGGCTGTAGGGTTTTACAAAATAGAGAGGTTTTTACCTTCGTATATAAATACTCCGTCTCCTTCAGAAATGCCTTGTTCGTGTTCCCTCCCTGATGGGCCGAACCCACGAAATGGTCCACATAGATGGCCCATTATAACCCCTCTCGACCCACAATCACGCGGCCCATTTACAAGGCTGTCCTTGTCGCATAAGGTTTTTTGCCAGTTAAAATAAAATAAAAAATAAAAAAAAATAAAAACCTGAACTTTGCTATTTGTTTTTTAAAAAAATACTATTTTCCAATACTAACCCCAATCAGCAAATATCGATTAATATTTTAAACAGAAAATTGATGTGAAATCTAGAACCATCCAGGTCCCAATTCCTTTCCTTTTCTTAAAAGAAGTCGTATTCCTCTATTTTCAATATAATTTATTTCTCTATTGAGTATTGTCTATCTAATTTCGTTATAATCTCCTTTTTAAGATCGATATTTACGTTTTGTGAAAGAATTTCGATAAGATAGAAATATTTTTTAAAAGTATTTTTTTATAATTTATCATTTTTAATTTAGGATATGCCACATAAGGCTTCTAAATCTCTGTCACGTAGCTTTAGTTTTTCTTTTCTTTCCGTATTTAATTAAGATGCATCGCTTAAAAGTCATAGCTTTTGTTCATTATAATACTCCATTGATTATCACCAACTCTCCCCTTTGCCTACGAAACTCTCTTATTTTTTTAATGGGTTTCGTTTGGATTTGACAGCCAACTACTCCAAAATCCAAATGCCTCCTTCCAGTTTCAAGTCCCATCCCACCCAAAACCATTCACAAAAAGCAAACACAGCCATCCACAACAAGCTAAGGAAAAACAAAACTTTATCTTCAACAAATTACATTGATCAATATTCACAGCTTACACAGAGATCTCCCAATCTCCAATTTCCATCACTAAAGTGACCAAAGCGTAGGCGCCTTTCGGCTTTCCAAACACTCGGACCCTTTTCTTCCTTTTTTGTGCAGAACACAAATATAAGAGGGAAATTACAAATTAAACAAATTGAACACTTTTTT
>NW_019104524.1:691555-719376 GCF_001995035.1 Momordica charantia
GGCACCTGTTTTTCAGTCTTGTACTGCACAATCGCTTTGTAAACAAAGGGAATAAGACCTTCCATTTCTGAGAGAGAGAGAGAGGCTCAGAGAGATTTGAAATTTGAAAATTGAGGAGAGAAGTGGCCAGGGGATTGGTTTAAAATGGGATGGGATATGATGACGTGGCGTAATAAGTTGGAGCCCAGCTGTCTACGCCAAGCCACGTAAGACTTGAACGCGAAACCAGCCCATAGGTAAAAGTAATTATTGAAAGCTCTATCTAAACTACAATCTCTTATCCACTCCTATTTTAATCTCTATCTCTATTTTAAATTTGACCTCTGAAATTAAACATCATTTTCTCATTTTCTTGTATATATTAACAAAAATTAGGTTCTTAGCGACGCTGACCCCATTAAATATTTTTAAAATAAAAAATACATAAAAATATTTTTAAAAAAAATGTATAACTTTTTGTTTGTTCTGTATGAATTTATAGGGAAATATGTTAATAAATTAACGTGTGCAGGCTAATTGTTTTTGGTGAATTCAAAGGGAGTGAAACAATGGATTTTTAATAAAAACATGTGGTTTATGGTTTCTATGGGTGGTTTGCTTGGCCTGGTGTAGCTTTAAAGTGAGGTTTGTGATTAAATTAATGGTGTATGAATGAAGCATCTCACCGCCAAACAAATTATTTAATTATTGTTCATTGTTGGTGCTTAAAATGATTAACATGAGTTTCATGCCCTAATTTATCGTCTTAAAGCTATCTTTTCCATTTTTCGCCTTTTCTCTGTTCTCCTTATAAAAAATTTCCAATTATAATACGAGAAAATTGATATTTAAAATTATCCAAATACGACTTCTTTATGATCTGAGAGCATTTCAATTGGGTCCCTATGATTTGATTAAATCTTGCAAACTATTTTTTACCCACTCCAAAATTCACCAAATTTTCTTATTTTTACTCAAATCACACCCCTATTACAATAAGCCAACTCAATCAATTAAATTGAAAATATCGACTCTGTTATAACATAAATAGAATACATATCACATACTGATAAGGATGCAAAAAAATATGCAGGATTCTCCGATTTGACTGGAGACGGGGTCAAATCGAAGATTCCAATCAGGACGGGGAGGATTCTCCGTCCCGTTGCCATCCCTACATACTCAGTTATAGTAACAACTTATATATGAGAAGTACGATTTATTAGGACTAACCAAACTATAAATAGTCTGATCTCAATCTCCATGTCACCACCATATGATGTTAACAGTTAAATTGCCCTAAATAAATAGAAGAGAAGGTTGCCACGGAAACTCGAGTTTTTGTGTATTTAATCTATTGTTTTGTAAAGAAATTTGAGATACGATTAAGTTGAATTTGTAATTTTAAATTATTATAAATCTAATAACCCAAGTGGTCCTAAGCCGTGGGCTCGCAGATGAAGTCATTGTCGACATCATGCGATAATCAAACGGCTGCAAATATTGAATTTTAAATGATCAATGCGGAGAGAAAACAATCTGCCTGCGCCACGGTTTCAATTAGAGGGAGAAGGGTCAAATTTGATGATGGAACTGGAAGGATAAATAAATAATAAGTTATTAATAATTCAGGTGATTAAATCTGATCATTCTAAAATAATTAAAGACTTGCTCTTCTATGTAATTGGTTGAATTTAGTTGATTCTAGACGTGCATTTTAAAACTAAGATTGACAATTGTTACAACATTAGGAAAATGAATATGAAAAATCATCAAACTATGGACTAATTGGTTGCATAATTCTTTTCTTTAACTAACTTATAGGATAGAGATCTACCTTACTTAATGTTTGACTATTATGATGATTAATTTTATTAATTTCAAGGGTGGTCCGATTGCCAATAACTTTTGGTCTTTTTATTATACTGGTTTAGAGGTCCAAACTTCACACCTTTGGATGAGTTTAATATTTTTTTTTTCTTTTTAGTACAACATGTGGAGATAGATGATTAAACTCAAAATCTCTTGGTTTGAGATATATATCAATTATCGTTAAATTATACTCGTTTTGACATTTCGATGAGTTTAATATCAAAGATCTTTAATGTCCTCGCGTATTAATTAAATTTAACTTATGAAATTATAGTTTCTATAATTCTTAATTTCAGCTTCATTCGAAAAAAATTATTATTCTTTATTCTACTTCTCTTCTTCTCTCCTCTCTCTCTGAAGAAGCCATGTCACTCTATTGAGCTCAAAGGTTCATTTTGGGTCGAGAAAGAAGCGTAATGGTCTTAGTCCGGCCCAGTTTTTCAAATCTCGGCCGGTATAATTGGGCCCAATTTAAAGAGGTTATTCTGATAGAAGTTTCACAAATCCACCCAAATAAAAAGAAAAAAAAGATGTTATATTAGTAAATAATTATTGACTAGTGTCATTTACCCAGATTAAGATTCAATTGACAAATGTTTATAATCAATAAATTCATTGCTTTTTTTGATAAAATATCAGTAAAATTATTATCTCATAAGTAACAAATATAATAGTTAATTAATAATAAACCGTAAAGAATAGTAATTCTTCACGTAAAATAAATATACAATACGTCTTTCCATACCACATCACATTATTTGAAATATTCAACAGTAGCTAATGAAACCTAATATCGTATGACAAATAATTAAAAAATACGGTTTATTTTCGATTGTCTATTGAGAAAATAACAAAATTAAATTATTTAATGGGTTTGAAACTTTTGGAGTGAGATGCGCACATGCTCGGTAAAAGAAAGAAGACTTTTTGTCTGTTATAGAAAACAAAGAGGAGGGGAAAATGGGATTTGTTTGGTGAGTTTAAAGTATTGGGTTTGGTTGGTTGAGGTTGATGAGACTGTTCAGTTGTTTTGTTGCTGAGGGGAAAATGGTGAAAGCTTTATCTCAGCTCATAACAACAATGAGTTTGGACCGGTGAGGAAATTAAGAATAGAATGTCTATATGTTTGGGAGTTTCATAATTGAACTATTTGTTGTGTTAGGTTAGGTGTGAAAAGAATTAATGGAGAGAGAACTATCGTTTCAAGGCCCTCATAGTCATAAGTAGGAAGCAAAGAAATCAGGGTAAGTTTTGAGGCTGTAAATGAGCTGAGAAAATGGTGATATATTTGACCTCACCTCTGACCTCCCCCATCTTAGAAGGGGTAGAATATTGTGCATCATTTGGGGTAGTTCACAGTGATCAAGCTAAGGATGGTAAAAGAAGAAAGCAAGAGGTAAAAGGTATTGGTACAGGAAACTGTCCCAAAATTGGTGATATAAAACAGTGTAGGGGTATGTTGCCTTTTACTATTAAATGAGGTACTTTTGGTCTGTGCCTTAAAGTTCACTCCAAACCTGTAAAATCACACACTCACACTCACACACACACATTGTGATTGTGATCCTTTGAATTATGTTGCTTCTGCATTCCTACATAAGATGGTCCCCTTCCGTACACTACATAAAAGCAGAGGTGTCCCTTTCTTTGTGGGGTACCCTCCCCTCCACACCTTTCCTTTCTTCCTAAGCCTTCCTTTTCCCCTCTTGTCCCATTACCTACCCTTTTTTTTGGTCCATACGTGTGTCCAACCCACATGTTAGATTTCCCCATCACTATTTCACAGAATATTCATCCATGCTTATCATTTGTCTCCTTCTTCTCTTTTTAAATATTATTTTTAACTTTTTATTCTTCATTTTATTTCTTTTTTCATCTTCTTTTTATATAAAAATTTCGACACATGATGTTGATTGGTCTGCATGCGGCCGATTTGGGCGTGACAACATCGGGAAAGTCGACCTGTCAGGTCGGCCTCAACGACGAACAGATAGAGAAGTCGCACGATGGCGCGCCATGGAGCATGGATTGGACCGGTCGCTGCAAGCGGCCAACGGTCCCTAGCCAGGTTCCTCGCCGAACAGGGAAATACCCTGATGGGACATATATCTGCCCACCAACTGTTATAAATACACCCGTCGACCCTAACTCAAGATATGAAAAACCTGTATGATGTTTACCCATTGAGTTCGGCTTGAATATTAATTTGGGCGTCGGAGTGGTCATCCCTTTGTAGGTACCCCGAAAAATTGCCTAAGTGCTTGTGGCCGACCTTCGAGGTCATCTTCCGTGCCTCGGTCAAAATCTTGCATCAACACATGACATTATACTTGATCAATAAATTTCTTGAAATATAGTCGTAGCTTTGTGTTAAAGAGTTTTATTGTGTTAGAGTAATTTAAATACAGATTAAAAATGAAATCTTTTTGAAGTATGGAGAATGAAAAAAGTAACGAAAGTACAAAGAGAACTAAAACGAAAGACGGAAAAAAAATTTAATTTTGCAGCCAAAGTTATGGATCTCTTCGCTTGTGGGCCCCCTCTGCAATAAGTGCTTGTTGGACCCCGTTTCTCGAGAGGGGGCAGGGCTGTGTTTCCCCAACGGTCGGCCAGTGGAACTAGGGGAAGAAAATACTCTATCTTTATTAGTATTTATCACTATTATTTCGAGGGGAGCAATTCTATAAAGGGTTTTTTTATCCAAAAAAAGAATTCTATAAAGGTATTTTCTCAAAACTTTGAGAATTAATTGAGGGTTTTCATATGTTAATATAGCCTCCTGAAAGAAATATAATGTTATAAGCACATCGTTGTAACTAAAAAGTAAGGGTTGATTTCAATACCATATTTATAGAGTAAACTAAGATTTTGGATATCCTATCTAATTTATTTAAAGAAGCAAGGTATATTAAATCTATAATATTTAGTTAATTGGAACATAATTTAGTGAATAAAGACACATAAGTTGGTTGTATAAATAAACTAATGCTTATATTTGATATTAGATTAATGATGTGAATCTATTTTTTCAAATTAAAACAATATATTTTATGATACCATTAGTTCATAGGATGAAAGTAAATCATTTTTCCTTTATCAAAAGAAAAAAAGTGTAAATCCTTGTTTGGATATAGAATACCATTAAGTTCCTTATCATAGCAGACCGTCCAACCACAATCAAACATGTTGTCCAATTAAATCTGGTACTTATAAATTCTTTACGAATCCACTTCCACGTAAAGAAAACTTCTAAATAATAATTCTTTTTTACAAAAGGTTTACGTTTCTTCATTATAATATATAATATAATGTTGTCTTGCAATTTTTACAAATAAGATAGCAACATTAAAGATTAAAATGAATTATAAAATCAGTATTAGTCTACCACTAGGTGGGTCGGGGAAAAAAATATTATTTTATAAAAAAAAAATTCATGTTATTGGTTGATGGAAGAGTAATTTACTTGTGGTTCCAATTTCTCGATCAGTTGTTTTCTTTGGATTGATTTGTCTTTTATTATTAATATATGCCATTCGACTCTTTAAAATGTCAACTTGATCTTTTTATTTTAAAGGTACATTAGTTTTACTTTTGTTCCTTTTTTATTTATTTTGAATTTGTCTCCATCACTCAATTTTTTATTTCTTGAGTATTTTATAAATATTTTCTTTATCAATAACTTTTATTTTTTTATATATCAAGGTACCTATATGGACACCATAACAAAATACACTATCACGCCGTGGAAATGTGACCAAATTCATTATATATATATATATTGAATAAAATCTGGTCATAGTATCAACATGTAAAAAAATATCACAAAAATAATTTGGTTGAGACATAGAAATACACACGATTAGCCATAAAACTGGAAGGAAAAAAATTGTAGTGTATTATTTTTACAACTTAGTTCTGTTTAGAGTGTAAATTTGATATAATTAAAATTTGACAAATTTATAAAATATAGTTTTTGTTTTTCCAAAAATAGATAAAAAATGAAGTAGATGGTCCGACTGTTCTTTTTTTCTTCTTTTTACCAATTTGAGTATAGTTCAACTGGTTAAAATGCATATACATCTAAGGTCGTGAGTACAAATCTACTCCCCACATGTTGTATTAAAAAAAATATTTTTTCAAGACTGCAACACAATGATAATAATCATGATGGATTGATTCACTGGTCTAAATGAACTAAAGTTGCATCTTGACAATCAGATGGGAAAGGAGAGAAGGAGAGGGTGTGAGAATATTCCTTTAATTGGAAATTAATGGGTTATTATTTCCATAAGGAAAAAGAATATATTTTTTTGAGTTCCAAAGAAGTATAATCGGTTATAATGGGAGCATAGTTGTGAAATTCAATGGATCCAACAATGACCCGTCACTATCATTCCATTTCCAATCTCTAATTTATGACTTTTCTTTGTTGAGATATTCAATTAAAACGACCCTTCACAGGTCGGTGCCACATGTGTTATAATATATATGTGCTCCATTTAGTGTCAAATAAGATTATTTCTAAAAATAAAATACAATACAGAAAAAACAAAATTTTATGCAAAATTCAATAGTAAAAATAAAAGGTTTTAAAATGTAATGAGTTTAGCGAAGTAGAATTTAAACCTAAAAGTAAATTTTTTTAACGCAACAAAAATTAATATTTGATTAATAATTCTTGCATCAAATGCAAATTCCTCTTTCTTTTTTTTTTCCGTGTGATTTATATCACCCTTTCAGGGCAATTTTTATACCATAATCAATGTTTTTATATTTCGTGTACTTTTTCTAGCTATATGCATTTGATTATTATAATGATTTAATTTAATGGAATGACGTAAAGATAATTAGGTGAAGGCGGCAAGGAAAAGCTATGGGATACTATTTTTATAGACTTTTTATAAAGTAGGTTGATTGAAAATATTATCTTAATTGCTTGTTGGATGGTTGTATTTACTTGCAATGATGCAAGTCAAAATAAAATAAAAAAGATAATAATAATAATAATAAATAAGTATAGGGTACAAAATAATAACAATAGTAATTATTATTATTTTAAAGTGGGCATCTTCTTTATCCTTTTTTTTCCATACTCTAAAGTTTCGAGCCAATATTCAAAAGCCATACTTATTTTGGAAAGTAATTCTTTTAGTTTTAAAATTAAACTAAGATTTTAAAAGTGCTTTTGTTTGACATATAGAAATGCATAAAAAAATTTAGTGCTAGATGAATTTTTTTTACTTTTTAACCATTTTAAATTTTTGATCTATATGTGTTTTTTTTTTTTTTATATTCGTTAGTGTTCAGATCTGCTTGCGCTCACTTTGACCGACTAAGATATATGTATTAAAAATGTAGATTTTCTTGAATCAAGTTTCCAAACCAATCAGAAAATTTCATAAGATCAAACCTTGAATTCTAAACCATTTTTGGTAGAATCTTTTAGAGTTTTTAAAGAAAAATCACACTACATTTTTTTTTTTTGTAAGATTTTGTTTCAAAATGATAAAAACTCTCACAAACTTTTCTAGTAAAGCCTCAAGATACTAGGGTTTACCTTTTCCACTACTTGACTTTTACGAGGCATTTAATTCGTTGAGCTATGTTCAAGCGAGCGTTAGATAAACTTCTGATTTAGAAAATGTAAAATATAAATAAAATTTTATTGATAATTGACTATACAGGTCTACCATTATAAAATAATTTTGTGTAATAAAAAACTAAAATAGAAAGTTTCATACAATATTGAGGATCAACTAGAATCTCAAAAGTCTTGATGACATTGTTTGATTACTAAAAAGTTGTTGAAAGTCTAAATAAAGTATGATTAGTAATTTGATTACTTCAATTATCGTAAGATTTTGACAATTGAAAGATATTCAATTGATAAGAAAGGTGACTCAATACATCCAAAATAAAACACTTACTCTATCTTTTAGACTTTCAACGCCCTTCGCAAATAATTCTATAGAGCCATTATACACACATAATAAATAATTTCATTAACAAAATATTTTACTCAAATAAAACGAAACCCTTGAATTTTACAGTGACGTGGTTTATTTCTTGTTTTATTTGCATTAGTGTGAGCATATATAAATCTTCATGTGAATTTTATACATTTTCTAAAAGATAAAAATTTATACTAACTCGATTGCTAGATTTTGTATACATTATACAACAAGAATAATCCAATTCATTGTGTTTTAAGGAAATTTTGAAAGTATGAACAGTCAAATATATAATTGAATACTAAAAGAATATGTAGAACTTTTAAAAATAATTTTAAAAAATGATTATTTTTGTTAATTCTAACTCACAAAATATATGTCAATTACTCTCGAGCTATGTGCGCTTTGAAAAGTCTTCAAATTTTTTGGATAATTTTGTTGAAGCAATTATAATTAAGTTAATTTAATATATTGTCAATTAAGTCAAATTAGTTAATTGACAAATATTGAACACAAAACTAAAATGTAGGAATTATATATATATATTGAGATTTGGGAATAGAATAATATATATTTAAGTTAAAATTTTATACGGTCGGTAGAACATTGTGTGGGCCAGACATTTCATCCGGACTCAAGAAGTTGCAAAAATCAAAATTGATAGAACATCAGAATCCGGATAGATAGAGGGGGCACGAGGCGACCGGTGACCGGTGGCGGAGGTGGGAGTATATAAAAAGGCGATTGCTCCGATGTGGAAGAGAGAGAGAGAGAGTGCGCGTGAATTGGAAAAAGCCAATTTGCCACTCGGCCGTTCCATCTTCTCATCCAAATCTATCTATTTTCTCTGCTGAAAGAAAGAGACCGGCCATGGAATCCACCGAGTTTGAACATTCCGGAATTGTCTGATTCGGAGCCTAGTTTTCATCTTATTGGTAACTCTCTCTCTCTCTCTCTCTCTCTCTCTCTCTCTCTCTGCTGTTGCTTGGTTTCCGAGAAAACGGGAGGGCGGATTAAGTAGATAATTCTTCTCTAATCTCAAAGCTTATGTGCCGAAATCAATCAAAATGGCAAACTCGGGCTCATTTCTATGTTCTACTTGAAGCATACAATTCTTTCGGCAACGAATAAATCTCATCATTTGTTTTCTGATCCATCCAGGTCACCGAAAGTTGACGATCCTATTTCAAACTTCAGTTTTAGAGTGATACTCTTTGTTTTTGCCGATTGGAATACAACATTTGTTTGCATTTCTGATGGAGATTGAATTCCAGATTGTGAATGAAGCCTGCTTCTTGTAGATTTTAACTGTATTAGAGTTGGTTATCTCTGATAGTGCTTAGGTCAGGTGGTTGGTAGAGGGAGGGGGTGGTGGTGGTGTTGTTCAGCGATGGGATTATGGCTGCTAGCTTCAACTGGGCCACCAATTAAGCGAAGAGCGGGTCTGAGAATAAAACAGGCGGGCCGGGGCTCTTACAGCGGCAGCTAGGGAAGGCTTTTCCTGGCTCATTCTATATTTGGTTAGTTTCGAATTTGTTCTGCATATTTGTGTGCTCTTGAAGAGTCAGCGCTCAAGCGGATGGAGACTGCGGCTCTCCACCAGCTGTTGAAAAGCTTTTGTAACAATTCACATTGGATTTATGCTGTGTTTTGGAAGATTAAGTATCAAAGTCCACCGTAAGTTTCTCTCTTGTTAGTACTATTTCTTTTTCGCTCAGTTCCATCAGCAGTTTGTTTAATTTTAAAACTTGGATTATCATCAGGATATTGGCTTGGGAAGATGGGTATTGCAATTATCAAAAATCGGAGAAACATATGGGAAGCATGACAGAGTACAGGTTGATTGGAGAAAGAGATGAACATGTTTCTTCATACTATGGAACAAATATTCACAATGATGATTCTGGAAGTTGTTCAGTTGGACCAGCAGTGGCTGATATGTCATGCCTTCAATATGTTCTGGGAGAGGGGTAAACTTCTATTTATTGTCACCTTCTTGCAAGTACTTTTTGTCTCTCTTTCTCCTACAAAAATTGATGTGCCTGAAACTTAACAAATAGGTATTTTACTTGCTAGTTCTGGTCGTTGTTTTGGTATTTTCATTGCTTAATCTTAAAATGAAGGTTTTGAGGACTTGATGCAGATTCCATTATTGCCATGGCTATCATCTCATGCTACCATGGACTTTTGTTTGCAGTTGTGGGTCCATTGCCATCAGTCCTTGCAACCTTCATATTTCTTAGAATTATTTTAGTGAGTTAATTGTGCTTAAGATGTACTGTTCTTTCACATGCGATGCCTCAAATATTATAGATTACATGCCTAATTTTTACCTTCTTCAAACTTTGCATCAGAACTGTGGGTAGCGTGGCAAGTTCTGGAAATCATAGTTGGATTTTCCTTGAAAATATTTTTGCCAGCGATGTATTCTCTGATTCCATATATGAGGTGCGTGTGAATTCACTTTGGTTGTAAAATGAGAAGTAAACCTGTTTTAGTTTTCCAAAAATGGGGCATAACATAATTTAATGTGTTTATGCTGCAGGGTCCTACCGAATGGCTAATTCAATATGCATCTGGTATCAAGGTAATATAATTTTGATGCCACCTCATGTCCACCCGTAGGTGCATTTGAAAATTCATAATTGTACAACATATTATTGAGAATTACAAATACAACTGCTCTAGCTTGCATTATCCATGCTTTCACATTTCGATAGTTCTTTATTTGCATGAAACACATGTTATTGCTTTCAACTAAACGATCCAGTTTTCATTTGCAGACTATTCTACTGGTGCCTGTTCTTCCTTTTGGAGTGTTGCAGCTTGGCTCATTGCAAACGGTGAGTATTTTTTGAATTTTGGTGCGCGTCAAAAGTTCCATTCTTTTCAATGTTTATTCTACTGATAGTTTAGAACTCTGATGAGTATAATCATTTGATAAAAAACAATGGATTTATCATTTAGCTGCAAATGATTCCCCTCCGATTTTTAACATGTGCTTGAGTTTAGTATTTAAATTGCTCGACTAGTCATCTCATACTTGGCCTTCCTGTCCTATTAAATCTCAGGTTTCTGAAAACCTATCCGCGGTTGCTTATATCAAAGACAAATTCAGTCCCATTCACTTTGTTGATGGAAATGCTGCAATTGTTGCTTCAGACAAGGGTGTTTGGCCTCCTCTCTGTGCGTCAGTTTTCTCACATAGTCTCTCTGAGATCTTGAATGAGCAAACAAACATTACTACTAATTTGCTTGAAATTGAAACCCATGGGGCTACTGAAGATGTTAAGCCACCATTGTCAACATCAATTTCTTTTTCAGCTACCCAAGATGTATTAACAGTATCTAGAAGAATTAGACCTGAAACCTTTCACAGTGGAAAAGAACATAAATGTGATATGCAAGCGGCTAATCTTGAAGAACCGTTTGCTCTGCTTTATCAATCAATTAGAGCTAGTGAAGTGGAATTTTCTGATTTATTCTCTCCGGAATCGCTGCTACCTGCTTCCACTCAATTGAGAAATCATGATGGCTTGTTTGAAGGGAACCCCCATAGTGTTCACTCTTACTCAGCCGACAACGTATTTGGACATAATCTTGTGACGAAGAAAGAATATGGCACGGCAGATAATTTCTTTAGCTTTCGTGACGACTGTGAATTACATGAAGCACTTGGACCAGCATTTTTTGCTCAGAAACAGACTAATGAGTTCTCATATGATTCATCTGGCTCAATCAAGGACACAACCTCAAGTTTGATGTGCAGTAGAGATTTCAACGAAGGTGATATTGAACATCTCTTGGAAGCTATGCTAACTGCATTTGATAATTCTGATGATACTTTTTCAAATAGCACAATCAATGCTAGAATGACTCCCACAGTAGGAAAATCAGGTCTTTTTGCTGAAAACTGTAGTCAGTCTGAATCAAGAGCTATGGTGGTGGATGATCCAGCCCCTTGGATCTTTCCTGAATCTACAGTGACTGAAATAGACCGAAAACATTATACCAGTTTGTCAACATCAAACTCTCTAGTTATAAACAAACGGGAAAAAAATGACTGTGACATCGCTCAACAGAGGAAAGGGATGAAAAGTTCCAATTCTAGCCGTCGGACCAAAGTTGCTTCTAGTCCAAGACAAAGACCAAGGGATAGACAATTGATCCAGGATCGTATCAAAGAGTTGCGGCAAATTGTCCCAAATGGCGCTAAGGTGGATGTTAAGAACTGCTGTAGTATGCCAATTGACATTTCGTTGGTTTCTTTTCCCTTCTCACTAAGTTTGCTTGGTTGTCTAATGGTAAACAGTGTAGCATTGATGGTCTCTTAGAGAAAACAATAAAGCACATGTTGTACTTACAACGTGTAACTGACCAAGCTGACAAACTGAAGCAACTAGCCGCCCAACAGGAGGTATATGAAAATTAAAGGGTTGTGCTGTACATCAAAGTAAATGCCTTTTTAGCTTGAATTTAGTTTCTTGCTTGTGCTCTAAAAATGCATTGGAATGCTCTTTCAGGATTCTGATTCCGAGAATCACACTGCTCTCGATAACGAGGATTTTCGGCAAAATGGGGCTAGTTGGACTTGGGCGTTTGAAATTGGCAGTGATCCCCAAGTTTGCCCCATCGTTGTAGAAGATCTAGAATACCAGGGACACATGCTTATCAAGGTTCTTATTTATTACCTTTTTACTCTTTTCTCCGAAACTGCCAGCGCGCAATCTAACACTAGATACCATCATCTTTTAGATGCTATGCAATGACATGGGACTCTTCCTAGAGATTGCTCAAATAATCCGAAATTTGGAAATAACAATATTGAAGGGTGTGATTGAACGCCATTCAAACAACTCCTGGGCTCATTTTATCGTCGAGGTATGCGGTTTGTACTTCTATTCTGTTCAAATTATCAAGAAGTAAAATATCATATTGAAGCTTTTTGTTGACCTTCCCACAGGCTCCGAGGGGCTTTCATAGAATGGATATCTTCTGGCCTCTAATGCATCTTCTCCAGCGCAAACGAAACCCCATCTCAAGCAGGATTTGAGCCATCATCTTAAATAATGTCTAGAAGATACGAAGACACTGACCAAGAGTGAGATTTGTAATTCATATGTTGGTTGATTATGTGATGTTTTCCTAGTAATATAGTTGATAAGCACAATTTGATCACACCGAAGCTTTGAAACATGCCTGCATACATATATGGAGCTGAAATTTGTATATACCATATGTATATATAAGATTTTCACCTGTATGATATTTTTCGTTTGCCAACAAACTGTTGATTCTTTCCCATCAACAGTCTAGGTACGAAAAGAGTTGGTCACTTTGGTTTTGAATTCTCATACCTTAAAAGGAGGAAGGATTCCGATTCTAAGTTTGGAGTGTAAAAACTTGGGCCATTTTATAATATTAATTTTGACTTCATGATGCCATTTTATTAATTTTATAACACTCTACGTATATCTCCACAATGATATGATATTATTCACTTTGAGTAAAATCACTTATGGTTTTGATTTTACCTAAAAGGTTTTATACAATAGAAACATTGTCTCACTGATCCGTACAATTATAACATGAATATATTTAGGCTTCAAACTTTATTTTTAGAAAATAAATTATTGGTGATAAAGAATAAATAGATGCAATTATGTATATCCATCAAGGTTGGTATAAATTTAGCACCTTCATCATCTATCTTATTTGGATAAATTACATTAAGAGTTAAAACTAACATAAACTACTCTACGTAAATATTTTTTCGTGGAAAATTTTTAAGAGAAATTGAAAAAATTTCATAGTAAAAAGAAAGTAGAGAGGTTAGTCTCATGGGTCGTCTCTCTTTTTGAAATTAATTCAGTCTCTATTTATAGAATCGTGCTTAATTGGGGCTTCAAAATGAGACGTAATTCCGGCATATTAAAAAAGAGAGGAAATTTAATACATCTATTACAACATAAATGCTATCGCTATCGAGACTCAAACCTAGTTTGCCTTGTACAACCAATTAGCAAAAGAATAAATTATTTGTATTCACCGCTAAGGAATTAGTAGAGGCACCACATATTCCACCTAAATTCGTATATAACATTAGTGTTGAAATAAATAGAACCTATAAATATTGATAAGATATGTTCCCAGATTTTCAACCAAACATGAATAAATAGATGCCCTAGTGTGAAAAAGAGAACTTAAACTTGGGAGAATTTCAAAGATCAGGGAAGGGGAAAGCCTTCACAGTATGGCCACCGTCAACACAAATAACTTGGCCAGTGATGTAAGACGCAGCTGGAAGACAAAGAAACGCCACCAACGATGACACTTCATGTGGCTCTCCACCTCGTTTCAGAGGTGTCACAGATAGCATGTACTTCATTGTTTCAACATGTACCGGATTATCCTGTCACCAAAACAAACAAACAAACAAAAATCAGCAATAATATAATTTGTTCAATTAAATTCGAAAGAGATCCAAAAAGAAAAGTTGAAATTTTACAGAGGGAGGTTCCACAAAGCGAGTTTTTATGATCCATGGAGCCACTGCGTTTGCTCTGATGTTATCCTTTGCCCATTCACAAGCCAAGTTCTTCGTGATTTGATTTATGGCACCTTCCTTAACAAACAATCCCTTATGAGAAACTCCCTTTGTAACAAAGAATCCTAAAGTCCAAAACGTGGTACAAAAATGTCAATTCCCAAAAAAAAAAAAAAAGTGTGAAATGTGTTACCTTTGGATGCAGCATAGGCAGTAGATAATGGAAGGGACATCAAGCCTGAAACAGAGGAGATGAAGACAATGCTTCCATAGCCAGAAGCTTTGAGCAGCGGATGTGCAAGTTGGCAAAAATGGAAGGAGGCCTCGAAATTTGTACTCATTACCCTCGAAAGCTCTGCCTCTGTAATTTCTGCTGCGCTCTTGATCACCATAGTCCCTGCATTATTCACCTGCAAAGTACAAAAATACTCTCATCCAAAATCAAATCACGAACAGATTTTGGGATTTATGAGCATGTTTTTGGTTTCACCAGAATGTTGAGTGTGGCATTGAAGAGAGAGGAGACGGTTTCCATAAGCTTCTCCCTTTGTTCTCTGATGTGCACATCGCACACAGATCCGGTGACTTCGAACCCCATTTCTTGCCATTCTTTGAGGCATTGGTCAAGATCTTGCTGGCTTCGAGAGCACGTGTGAACCACGGCCCCGAACGCCGCTAGTTCTTCCACCGTGGCCCGCCCAATGCCGCGGGTTCCGCCGGTAACGAGAGCGGTCATCCCCTTCAGAGACCATCTTTGGCCTCTGCTCCGCTGCTCTGCTTCCGCCATCTGCTGTTCGTTCTGATTCAACGCCGCTAATTAATTACAGCATCGCTAATGGATCTTACTCGTGTGCAGCAACGTGATTCATGTGCCTTCTCTTCTCAGATATGTCTCATTACTTTTTTACAATTTTTTTTTTCTTTTTTTTCCCCCTCTTGATTCATTTGTTTGTTTCTCTAAGAAGCCTCTTGATATTTAATTCATATTCAACGCCATTAAAAGATATGATTGAATAACATGTGTGTGCGGTGATTTCAACTCGCAGCTTTTTTTAGTCGGAGTTGTTGAACTATACTCAAACGTGGCGAGCAAACTCAAATATTACTTACCAATTATTATTTCAACTAATCATTATTAAAATTGACTTCTTTTTTTTGGGAGGACGAAGGGACAATTGCCCAGAAATAAAACTACACCATGGCTAAACAGGGCATCATGCCCCAGATAAATCTATCATCAATAATGAATATAATCCTCTAAGAGGATTTTCACAAATATGGACCCTAAAACGGCGTTGATAGGCTCTGATAGCTAACCAGCAGAGTAATTGGTCTCTCTATAGATATGTTTAATCGAAACATTCCAAGATCCATCAGCTGTGTGATTTTCCTCAATAATGGTTGGATGATGGCATTAGATCGAGAGTGATTCAAAATCATATTACAAACTACAATAGAATCTGTTTCTATTTCATAAAAAAAAATTGTGTGATCTTCTTCTTCTCTATCATGTATTCTTAATAACTAGTCAAATTCCTACTAATCAAAACGTAGCTAAGTGTATTTCGAGCCAACCCTGCTTTTAACACTGATAGCTTTTTGGGCTTTATTATTCTTAGTTTAGTCATTTTAGAAAATGTCAATTACCTTTAACTTTCAATTTTAGTTCTAATTAGTACATGTCATTAAAATTATTAATTAGATATGATAATAAACTAATTGAACAAAATAAAAATAGAAACAAGACACAAATTTTCCCCCTTCAGAATGAGTATATGTATACCATTGACGGATGACTAGAAAACAAATACTCTAGGGAGTTCTGGCTGGGGCCATATCGATATAACATAGTTTTTTCTGAGACATAATTTCTTCAGGTAGGAGGAGAAGATTTATGTGATGATTAAAAATAGCTAAACTACGTAATATAAAAAGGGAGTGTACTTAGAAATAAAAATAGTATGCAGATGGACTCCAACCAGAACCCAACAAGGAGCAAATGTTCCGAAAGTAGGTGGGCTATCCAAATCATTTGACGTAAAATGGCAAGATAATTGATATTGAAATGATCCACTAAAATTTAACCATTCATAATTCTCTAAGAATAAAGTTTAAGAACTAAAATAAAATAAAAATGACTTCATGATTAATAGTAAAAAAAAAAATAAAACAATGTTACACCACGGAAATGATATTTTGCTAGCAGCCACCGGCTGTGTAGCCACCATCAACACAAATGATCTGGCCAGTGACGTAGGAAGCTGCCGGAAGGCACAGAAACGCCACCACTGAAGATATCTCATTCGCCTCTCCAATTCGACCCGCCGGCGTCCGCCCGATCAGCCGACCAAAATCCTCCGAAACCGCCGCATCCTGCTCCCAACACCCAAATTGCAAATGCAGTCCACCAATAGTTTCTTTATTCTAATATTTCAGCACTTCTTTTTTTTTTTTTAATTTAATCTCTACTATTTAAAAGACTTCATTTAGGTTCTTTAAGTTTTGATAATTTACATGAAAATTGACAAGAAATTTGAGAAAAAATGATCTGTTTTAGAGAGAATTTTCTATTTCAATCATCCAAATTTCTAAGAAATAAGCACGATTATTATTATTATTTTTAAATAATTTAATTCTTTCTCTAAATTTATGCAAATTAAGTATTATGCAATTATAAATTCAGTGAATTTAAATATTTAAAAACTCTATAAGATTATATTTAAATGTGTCAACATGAGCATAATTTAACGACATAAAGATATGTATTTCCGACTAAAATATCTAAGTTCGAGTTGCTATCTCCACATGTTGTACTAAAAAAAATTAAAACCTGGTATATAATAATAATAAAAATAATAATATTTAGGTGCTTTAGCCATATAGTTAAAGAAATGACGCGGGAAGAGAGGGAAAATATAATTCAGCTTTTTCAAAAAATAAATTGGTATCTAAATATTATGATAAAATTTATTAGTAAGTAGGCATAGGCATATTCCCACCTACATTTCTTAAAAGAAGGTATATTTCTACCCATCACCATTTTTTGTAGGGATGTTAATCAACTATGTAAATACTTAAATATGTAAATGTGTAAATTTAAATGCCCACGGACAGTAGGCATTTAAGTTTTATACTAAATATTATTCATAAAAAACACCGAAAGGAGAGTCTAAAACAGAACATATATTTAAAGCGAAGAGTACCGGTTTATAAATTGTGGTCCTGACGGCCCAGGGAGCCACAGTATTGACGCGAATATTATCCTTGGCCCATTCGCACGCCAAGTTCTTCGTAAGTTGGTTAATTGCCCCTACAGTGAAATGAAAATTTCTTGAAATTTCCACTAATTTTTCCCGAGAAACAAACAGGGATGAATTAATAAAACAAAACAAAATCCACACCTTTAGATGCTGCATAGATTGATAATCTGGGCAAAGCGGTGAGTCCCGCAACGGAGGAAACAAACACAATACTCGCACGCCCAGATGCCTTCAAGATTGGGTGTGCAATTTGGCAGAGATTATAAGGCCCCTCAAAATTGGTGCTCATCACACTCCCATAATCTTCTCTCGTGTGCTCCGTTGCTGCTTTCATTGTCACTGTCCCCGCGTTATTCACCTTCAAAACAAAACAAAACCCACCATTTTTTTGCTTCAGAAATTGGGAAATTTTGGGTGTTTTTTGGTATTGGGAGTGAGAGAGAGAGAGAGAGAGAGAGAGAGAGAGAGAGAGAGATCATAATTACGAGAATGTTGAGGTTTCCGTTGAAGATGGAGGAGACGGCTTCAATTAGCTGCTCTCGCTGGGACGTTGAAGTGAGATCGCAGACCGAGCCGCTGATTTTGAAGCCCTTTTGGTGCCATTCTTTGAGTCTCTGGTCGAGCTCTGTTTGGTTTCGGGAACACGTGTGTACGGCTGCCCCCAGAGAAGCGAGCTCTTCAACTATGGCGTATCTGAAGGCAAAAGTTCAAAAATTGTTGAGAATTATTGAAGAAAGTGAAGAGAAGAAGATTGAAAGAAGCGTGGGGAGGTTATTAACCCGATGCCTCTGGTGCCGCCGGTGACGAGGGCGGTGAAGCCGTTGAGAGACCATCTTTGATTTGTGGAACTTGGCTCCGCCGCCGCCATTGGGGCGATTTTGGATTTTGGATCTCGCTGCTTTCAGAGATCCATTTGGGAAAACAAATGCGAGATTGTGATGTGGTTGCTACTTGCTCTCTCTATCTCTATTTATATTATTAAATATTAAAGTTCACTTAATTGTTACTAATTTGATAACAATCCATTAAATTATTACCATTTTAGTTTTTGATTTTTCGTTTTTCTTGTTTTTTGTTTTTGATTTTTGATTTTCTATTTTTAAAAAACAAAAACCATATATATATCCTTTTTTGTTTTTTTTTTTCACAAAACTAAAATATATTTGATAATCATTTTTAGTTTTTTTTTAAAAAAGTTAGAAAATTGAAAATACATATTAGAGAGAGAAAATTTTATGTAGAGTAGAGATATGTGAGTTTGCTCGTGAAAATTTGGAGTCTCCATTTCCACCTCGTTCTTGGGTCCGAGAGATGTTCTCGAGAAAAATTATCGGTTTTATAATTGTTTTTAATTATTTTTAGAATGTACGTATTAAAAAAGTGTAATAAATATATATTAATTATTTAAAAAATAGAATCGAGGATGGGGTCGGGACATGCATTTCCTATTTTTGGGACCTGACCCTGCGGAAATTTTTGTCTTCCCTAAAGACATGAAAATACAAGTTTAGAGATGTAAATAAACTTTTGGAAGATAAATTTTAGAGAGACAAATAAAAAGATTAAGTAAAAAAAGTTAAAGAAAAGTTAAAAGACAAAAAGAGAAAAATTATAGACAAAAAAAGTCGAGAGGAAAAGATATGTTAAAGAAAAAAAAGAAATTATAAAGAAAGAAAAAAATTATAGTGGAAACAAATTTAGAGATATTAACAAGATTCAAAATATAATTTTTGGAGAAAATAAAAAGATAAATAAAAGTTATAGTTAAAAAAATTGAACGATAAAATAAAATATAATTTTCAGAGGAAAAATAGATTACGAAGACAAAGAAAAAAAATTATAAAAGATGAAAAGGAAAAATATTAAATTTTTAGAGAGAGAAAAATAAAGTTTGTAGAGAAATTTAGAATTTTAGAATAAGAAATGAATTTTTTTAGAGATAAATATGAAAAAGAAAAAAATTGAGTATAAAAAATCAAATTTTGAAAAACAAAAACTGTTTTTGAAAACTACTTTTTATTTGTTTTTTAAAAACAAAAAAACAGAAACAATTCTATTTTTGAAAAACAAAAAACAAAAAACAAAAAACGAAAGTATTTTATATGATCTAGTTTTTAGGACGATAAAGAAAATAAGTAAATGTCATTTAAATCTAGTCTATGTTTGATGTTTTCAATTATTTTTTAATATAGATAGTATGAAAAAGAAAATCTATATCAAATTGGAATTAAGAACTCTTTTATAGGGTGGTCCTTAATTCTTTTAATAAAAATAAAAGTAGGGTGGGAATTGTTTTCCTTTTCTATTATTTTTTCTTTCATGCATTAGATATATGAATGCGGAAACTGTCGTAAAAATTATACACGTAATTATTGATTTATAATTTATCAATATAATTTTAACTTAACATAATTGTCACGTGTTTATGATTAAGAGGTCATTAGTTCGAATCCCCACCCGACTTGTTTCAACAAAATAGTTAGATTTATAATTTTACATTTACGTAGACACATGTTTATATAATACAGAGTTTATGGTAATTTTTGTCATTTACTAGAGATATTTAAATGGGTACACGCCAAATAATTTTTTTTTTATAATAATGCACTGCCGGCTCAGACCCTTTCTAAGCTAATAATTTAATACATAAATTATCACACTATTGTAGGTTTGTATTTGTACTTTTTTTTTGGTACAAAAAAAGGAAAAAATAGAGAGAAAAGTATGTGCATACATTACAAATAATTTTCGTATACAAAACAAAACAAAATTTCAAGGTTGAAAGAGAAATTTAGGGACATAAAAGCCTCAGAAAAATCGAATAATATTATTAAAAATTTACTAGTCCAAGTATAATTTTGTTATTAAGACATATATAATCTTTAAAATGTGGGATTTGTGATGTAAATATTATAAACTAAAATATAAATCAGTATCTTTTGAAAACTTCTTAAAAAAATCTAAGGTATTATTGTCTAAAAATGTATTTTGGAATGTTATGAAAATATCTAGATTTTTTGTTTGATTAGATTTGACTTTCATGTTTACTTCCTTTTTTTCCCTCATATTTTCTCCAAAATATATATATATATATTATAAAATTTGTCATAATATTCTGCACCCAACTAATTGGGTACAATATTGAAATTATCACGTAACATCCCAAGTACTATTCAACACCATAGATTAAAAAGGAAAAAAAAATCAATTTTTATCAGTTTATTATTATTTTTATATAGTTTCCTATTATATATATTTTTTACTTTTTAATTTCAACAACGTGAGAACTAAAGATTGATCTTTTGATTGAAGATATACATATCTTAATGATTTGAATTATATTTAATATAATTCAATTGAAAAGTCAGATTTAACGACATCTGGAAACTGTAATATGCTAAACGATTTGGAAGCATTTAAATTATTTTTAACAAATACTCTTACAATTAACCAAAAAAAAACAGAAAAAAAAAACCGTTTTTCATGTTTTAGCCCACAATTCTTCTGAAATCTGAACGCGGCCGGTTTTGGAGATGGGCTTGGGATATTCCTAAGCCCACAGTTCAATCCATAGCTCGATTGTACCGAGGCCCATAACAGTGCATGATGAGTTTTTCTTTTTTTCTTTTTTAATAGAAAATGTGGGGCGGAAGATCGAACTCACAACTTCAGATATATGTCAATTATCGTCGAGCTATACTCGCTCTGGCCACGATGAGTTATTTAATTGAAAAATTTTGAGGGTAAAATATTTTGTTCAATGAATTTTGAGTTTGGTATCTATTTTTTCAATTTTATGTCTATTTGGTCTCATAAGTCTTAAAAGCTACCTTTAACTTTCATAGTTTAAAAAATTGTCCTAAATGGCTATCGGGGTCAATTGTTAGTTAACTAACGAAAAGATTACATAGTCTGATTATATGATTATGAAACAAACTATAATTAATATGATTATGAGACGAACTATAATTATTATTTATATATAACTATTTTAGTTGACGAAGCTTATATACCTTAAAAGTTATTGCCTTTATCTTGGTAAAACTTTTTATATTGTAGTTCACCAAAAGAAATGATGACATATGATATCTTGAAAGCCAAATAATTCAAGCTAATTAAATTAGTGACCATCTCAGGCAAACACAAGGGCAAGAAAACTTTATATTTTCTTTGTTCAATTGAAGTAAGATAATTCTTCATACTTTATAGTTTGTATTGTATGAGGGCCTGAGTTTGTGCTAATTTTGAAAACTGCCGAAAGCCAACACAAAAAGTCCCTTACACTTTGATTTTTTAACTTTTTGATGTTGCTTTAATAAAGCTAAGTAATTATGACCAAAATCATGTAAGAAGGTCTATTTTATAATTTTAAATAAAAAGGCCACTTTTAAATATGACGCAACAAGAGTGTTGATCGAATCCAAAACCCATCATCAATTTTTTTAAATATATATAATATGGAATCGATGGCTATCTAACACTCGTCCTAAGTAGGAGAGGGAAAGCACAGACTATGCATCCGGCGTAATTTGTACCGGAGAAGGTATCCTCATTTGACTACAAATTCACTCTGTCACGGCCGATAAAACCCATGATCAAATTTACCTGGATAAATATTTTTCTACTCTCATAAATTATACTAATTACATTCTTTCTTTCTAATTTGTTAATTTCTCTCTTTATATTTTAAGATTTTTTTTAAAAGATTGTTTGTTCACAATTTCCCCCTGAGTTTCTATTTTTAAAAATGATGTTTGTATACAAATAAATTTTTAGATAAAATTTATAATCTATTATAAAAAATATTTTAAAAATATTTGTTTAACTATAAAAACTAAACAAAAGTTTTTCAAAAACTTATTTTTATTGGTTAAATTGCAATTTTAGCATTAATGTTCTAATTTTAGAGANAAAAAAAAAAAACTCGACTAGTTATTTCGTAGTTGTGTACTTGAAAATGAAGTCACTTAAATGAAGTAATTAATTGTTGAATTTTAAAACAATATTAGCTCTAGCCATTTTCTTGCTTTTCAACCAAAAAAGCCTTTAAAAAAACCCAACCTGAATTCAGTGTTTTTTAATTAATTCCTACATGTGAAAGTTAATAAAACAAAATATCACATTCTTGAGGTTTGTTTTAAATGTTCATAAATATTTTGTCATCATGTTGAATTTCTGTCACTAGTTCTTTCACTAAAGGCAAAAATGTTTGCAAATTTTAATCAAATGATAAAAAACAATATAAAATTTTTAGAAACATAAGAACGTACCGAGACTCCCAAAATTGAAAACATTTTCGTTCCTGTTTCCCTTGGGCCTTGTCTTCTTATATAGTTCAATTTGTACTTTTTCATATACGAATCTCGTAGAAAAATCAATACCTCTCTTGTTAGCATTGCAACAATGAGAAATGAAAGCGAGATGCTTGAATACGAAGGCCTAGAGAATGAACGTAAAGCCGCTTGATCAAATTTACGAAAGAAATAACGTCCGTATTTTATTTTATGCATTATCAAACGAGCCTAAATAGCATTTTTCCAAAATATAACAGCAGAAATCAGGCCTGGTTGAGCTGAATATACAATAATAATAAAAATCCATTGCATTACTCAAAAAGATGAGAAATATTAAGAATGATATAATTCCAATAAAAATGATATGCAGTGATAAAATAATTGAAATAAAAACTGTTGCGCCCCATTCTGAGAGAGTTCTCATGCGAAATCTTTTTGCTGGCAACATTCAAGGACGTTTCAGTCATATCATTTCTCTTTGTCTTCAAGTATCCATCATCCCCAAAAACTATATTTAACTTTATATGAAAAATCCACCATCCATAATACAACTTACACTTACAACAACCCAAAAACACAAAAACAAAAATTTCCCTTACATATTATTACCACACCCCAAGAGATCAGATCAGTTCTTGTAGTTCTTGTTCTCTCTCTCCATCTGAAAGATTCCCAACCCCAAAAACCCCCCAAAAAAAAACCCATTTTTTAATTTTGATTTTAAATTTTTGGAGTCTCTAATTCACAACCTTTTCTTGGATTCCAAAATCTGTATTGGTTTCTGAATTTGAATTGGATGTGGACAAAGCAGAGACATGATTTTGATTTCGATGATTCTTCTGCAACCAAAACCAAAAGCAGTTTTGAATATAATGAGTCGTGGGAAGAGCAAGCTTTTGCAGAAGATGCCGCCGCCGCTGGCCGCCTTGGGGGCTGCGTTTGGCCGCCGAGATCTTATTCTTGCAGTTTCTGTAGAAGAGAATTCCGGTCAGCTCAAGCCTTGGGAGGCCATATGAATGTCCATAGGAGAGATAGGGCTAGATTAAAACAATCCCCAAACCCTCAAAATTTTCCTAATTTCACACCCACTTTGCCTTTTCAATTCTCCCCTTCTCATCACCAACTTATTTCTACTTCTTCTTCAACAACTCATCCATCGTGTTCCGGGTTTTGTTCCGATGAGCTCGATCCCCGCCCGACCAGATCCGATTCGAGAATTTCTTGCCCTAGGGTTATGGATAAAGATCATGTAATCGAAGCTGCTGGGTTTTCAAATGAGGGCCAGTTGAATTTCGGTCTTCGTCAACCTCGGCCCGAGGAGGAGGAGGACGACGATGACAACGGCGGTCGGGATGAGACCGGGGCGGCTACCGGTTGCAAGAAGAGGAAAACTGATGATGAAAAATCAATACAATTTTACCATCTTCATCATCACCATATCCAATCAGAGGTAATTGGAATTAGCTCTAGCCAATTGCATGATGTGGATCTTGAGCTCAGGCTTGGGGGTCTCTCTAAAGGTTGAGAAAAATCTCAATTTCCGGTGAGAAAATTCTATCTTGAATTTCCCATCTGAGTTTCTTGTTTGTTTTTTTGTCAATTCCATTTTTTTCTTTTCACTTTTGAAGTAGAGGCTAAGGCCTTTCTACTTAATTCCACAACTACTTGTTAATTCTACAGTCTGTGTAACTAAAAGTTCGGATCAATCCTTCCAGATTGTAACAATAAGAAAAGCTAGAGAAAAGATTAGAAGGAATTGTCTTTGATTTCACTCAAAACATAATAGAAATTAACAAATTGATCAGTAAAACTATAATTAAGCACGGAATTTTGGTGGAGCTAGCTAGATGCAATTAATATCAAATAGTTTGTTTTGTGTTAATTATAACGCACGAGTTAATTAAGGTCTGATCAGAGAGGTAGCAGTTTTTGATTGATTGATTTATGAAGATTTAACTGAGAGACTAATAATTGTGTGCAGGCCAGTTGAGTTGCCTCTTTTTTCTATTGGGTTTTCCTGCACAATCTTCTTTAGGGGTTGTTTTGCCTCTGGGGACAGAAAGTTCATATTTCTGTAACTTAGAAATGGAAAGTTTCAATTTATATAGCTTTATTACCATTTTATTTTTTAATTTCTGTTTTTAAAACTGTATAATGGTTTTCTCACCGTTTCTCTTCTGTTTTCTTGAAACCAAGCCAACTTTAAATATAAGAACAAGTTTTTGAAACTATATTTTTTAATTTTTAAAATTTGACTTAGCTTTTAATTTTTTTTCCAAAGAAAGAAGATAAAAAAAAACACACATAAAAGCTTAATTTTTAGTAACAAAATGGTTATAAAGAACGGGCATTTAGATTATACCAATCATATAGATGAGTGGATTTATATTATTGGAAAGATGAGATTTGAATCATCAAAGTGAAAATTCAACTTTTGACTGTAGGTTATCTTTTAAAATTGAAATGCAAAACTAATTAATAGAGGGGTAAAGTACAACAAATTCGATTTTTAATGACAGTTCTAAACAATAATCTTGGCTTGATGCTCGTTTGAGCTTGTTAGGCTATCATATCATATCAAGATTCATCAGCTCCATCTTAAAAAATTATTTTCGTTTTAGTATAAATGTGAGGTAGGGTATTGAACTCACAACTTCTTGGTTGAAAATATATGTCAATTATCGTTGAGCGATGGTCGATTTGACTATCAAAAAATTAATTGAAAGCGAGAGAAGGTAGTCAATTTATATTATAAACTTTTGTTAGATTTTTTATCTGTTTCGACATGAAATTCTTTAACCTTAACGGGATATAATAAATATGATGATCGACAAGAGACAAGTAGTCAAATACATCACAACATTCATTCCCTTTTTTATATGTTGTATTTATTGTATGATGTAAAAATGCAACCACTCTCTACATCTGTTTGAAATTAACTTAGAATTTTTTCCTCCCTTGTGAATCCATTCTTCTCTCTCAATCTCTCCAAAACTCTGCCACCAACTCTTGGAATCAAGTCCATATATATTATAATTATATGCTGCCTCTGCACCCCCTTTTTTTATACTTTTTAAATTCACATTAAGAGAATGTCATGCATCATGACAACTTCCCCAACACATCATCTTGTTTCCTAGCTTGTTTTATTGATATGAATGACAAATGTTGAAGTCTGAACCCTAGGATGATGAGAATATATTAAATGATCTGAACCAAACAGCAACATTCAAAAAACAAAGAAAGGCATGAGATAGAGAGTGAATGAATATAATGAAGAATGAGGTAGGTGGGGAGATCAGGAGGGAGAAAAGGGGAAAATTGGTGGGTGTGTTTAAGAATTTGTTGTTTGTCCAAAAGAAGAGAAGGTGATGGAACAAGGCATAAAAGGGTAGTGGAAAATTGAGTATTTGCATATCAAAGGGAATTTAAAAGGCAGGTCCCAACAAATTGTTGCCATTAAAAGGCAAAGGGGATGCGTTTAATGGGCTTGACTTGACGACGTGACAATGGGTCTTTAATTTTGTCTGCAGATGAAAGATGAATGATGAATGATGATGCAGAGGAGAGAGAGAGAGATTGCTATAGAGGGAAAGTTAGAGTTTTGATTAGGAATTAAGGGTTTATGGCATTGGCAGCAGCAGCTAAAGGGGCAGTGCAGTGAAACCACATGGCCCTTTCATGTCGTTTCTTACTCCTTTTGTGTTATTAATATTATGGGGATACCATACCTTATATCTCTATTCTTCTCACTTTGCTTCTCCTCTTTTATCTCCCAAAATCTATCTAATTCATTCCAATCTATATTTTACTACACACACTGCTTTTTTACCAAGAAAAATTATAGGTCGAAACATTAAGGTCTCCAAAAATGTTCGAAGATAATTGAGGATCTTGAAAAAAAAAAAAAAGGAGTTAGCTGTAGTCCAAAGCCCTTGTCAGTGCAGGATTCTAGAGAGTGAATTTCGATTGAAATGTTAATGTTTTCGTATCTCTTTCCATTTTCTTTTGGGTATTTATTTGAAATGGAGGTAACCATTAGGGTTGTGTGCTTCCGTGATTTTAAGTATAAGATGTGCTATGAGGTGGGAATATAGTTAAACGATTACCATTCAAAACGTTAGTGATTAGTTCGGTAACCTTACTTTAGAGTCGTTCAAGTTCGGAGGTTCAACGTTCATTGTCTCCAAACTTTCTTCTTAAAAAATATGTGCAAAGTTAAGCCGTTGACTTAATAATGACGTGTCTTCCGATCAAATTCGACCTTCATCACACACCATCACAATTTTTGCAAACGTGGGATTCAATCTACTCGAAGAAAGCTATATTCGGAGCAATTTATAGATTTATTGAATTATATTACTCATTTTTTTTAAAGGTCACGTTATATTATGAATTTAGCCACATGGTTCAAGCATAATTTAATTTTCATTTGCGTTCTTTCGGTTTATTTAGATCTCAGAATTTGTCTTCCTCAATACTATATTGAATGCGGGAAACATTCTTTGTTTACGTTGAGATTGCTGCGTTCTTGTAGTTGGATGTCGGTGTCTAAGCTAACAGTAGAAAAATAAAGAAAAATGGGCAGGTTCTTTAGTAAGTAAAAGTTGAACAGTGGTTGGAATAAGGGATTGAATGATTAACCTTTGATGATAATAAATGCTTTATTTACTTCACAGCTATGTTTTGACTTGTAATTTAACTTTCTATACTGCTATTTTCAAAATTTTTTCTAGGATCTTTTTAGTATCTATAAAGTCTCAGATTCATTAATTATCACTCACAATTTTATAATTTTAATAAGGTAAATGGTTTGTTATTAAAATGATTTTTTAATATAATGATTTTTTCTTTTTTTGAAAAAATTATTTGTAAGTCTCATTTTATTATATTAATGATTTTTCTGTAAATTAATTTT
>NW_019104524.1:720311-740786 GCF_001995035.1 Momordica charantia
GTTCGTGATGGGAGACGACGACACGGTGTTTTTCGTGGAGAATTTGGTGAGCGTTTTGGGGAAGTACGATCACACGCAGATGTATTATATTGGGTCCAACTCCGAGAGCGTGGAGCAGGATTTGATCCATTCGTATGCTACGGCGTATGGCGGCGGCGGATATGCCATAAGTTATCCGTTGGCGGCGGAGCTGGTGAGGATTTTGGATGGTTGCGTTGATCGGTACGACAGTCTCTACGGCGGCGATCAGAAAGTCCAGGCTTGTGTTAGTGAAATTGGTGTCCCCTTGACCAACGAGCATGGGTTTCATCAGGTCAGTCTTCGGGTGTCTTTTCCTTTTCCAACAACTAATTTTTTTTAACAAATAGGGAAATTCTTGATGAATTTAAAATGCATGCTTATTTGACTTGGTCTAGCTAAAGGTTTTCATTTGGCCACTCTCACTATGGCTTACTCATCAAAAACTCAACTTAATTAATCAAATCAGATGGGATAATCAAACTTACAACATCTATTTCAATTACTGCTAAGCAATATTAATTAATCGAAACTTTATTTCTTTTATTGAGCTTTCAACAATTTTGTGGTGGGAAATCAAATATGAATTTCGGATTCCATTGGAGTTCTAGAAGAAAAAAAAGGGTGATTTTTTAGCTAGTTTCCAAATGATGTGAGACTTAATCTAGATGTCTAGAAAAGTTTTGACTATAAAAAATAAATTGAAACCAAGTCTAAATTAAATATACTACCAGCTCAAGATTATGATCAAAGCAAGAAAACAAAATTTACAATTTGACCAATTAAACAACGGTTAAATTATAAGGTTAGTTTGTAAAACAGTAGTTGTGTCGTTTCTTAATTTTTCAATTTATTTCATGTTTAATAGATTTTGATATATTAGACATTTTTTAAAAATTCAATGATCGGTTAAATCCAAATTGGAAGAGATGTATACCAATTTGAGTGCAGCTTAATAGAGAAAGTATCTATTACCATCAATTGGTCAATGATTTGATCCTCAAATTATAATTGTTATCAAATGAATCTCGTTAGGATGGGACTGACAATTCATTTCATTGATCAAATAATCCAATATCAATAAACTATTTTACCTATACTCATTAGATAAATCTAATTTTTCTTTTCTGAATGAACCATTACCTGGATAAAATATATTTGTACCTATCTTATTATAATTTATGATAGTGATTTATTCAGAAATTGAAGAATTAAAAAAGGTTTTGAAAAAAGGTTTAGAAACCTGCTAGACTATTAGATATTATTAAACCTACTTAAACTTGTTCGTTTAGAGCAGAAACTTGTGTGTTATTTGTAACTCTATAAATTGTAAACTTGTAAGCTAAAGTCGTAAAAAAAAAACCATTAGTACGATTAGTCTCAAATTTATGTATTACAAATCCAGGTTGATATTCGAGGGAACCAATATGGGTTCTTGGCAGCGCATCCGGTGGCTCCGTTGGTGTCGCTCCACCACGTCGACTACCTTCCGGCCATTTTTCCGGCGATGACCAAACTCGACGCCCTGAAGACTTTAAAAACCGTACACGACCTCGATCCGGGTCGGACCCTTCAGCAAAGTTTCTGTTACGACTCGGCTCGTAACTGGTCCGTTTCGGTCTCGTGGGGCTACAGCGTCCGGCTCTACCCGCGGCTCGTCACGCCCAAAGAAATGGAGAAGAATTTTCAGACGTTTCAGACATGGAAGAGTTGGACCGACGGTCCGTTCACGTTCAACACCCGACCGGTCGGCCCGGACCCATGTGAGATGCCTTTGGTTTTCTTTTTGGACCCGGTCGTCGGTCCGAACCAGACAGTAACCGGTTACATGAAGCACGTTGACGTGTGGGAGAGAGAGTGTGGCCGAGACGAGTTCCAGGCAGCGCAGGATGTGGAGCGGTTCCAAGTGGTGACTTCTGGCCAGTTGAGTGCTGCCACGTGGATGAAGGTATGGAAAATCTCTATGTTGGAAAAGATTTATCAACATTTGCCAAGAAAAATAGGTAATAAAGACTTACGAAGTCAATATGGTACATAATTAGTTAAATCAACCATCTATAACTTAGATTAAATATAGGTTAAATAATCAATTTGGCATGTGTGCTTTCCTTGTTTTAATTTGGTCCCTGTGATTTTAAAATTTTCAAACTAACTATAATTTTGACTTAATTTTAATTTGGTATAAAAGTATCACTTGGGTCAAATCTCACTAAGTATTTAGACACATAGAATATATCAATAATAATTATAACGACAATATTAAAATTATTCATGAGATTTGACTGAAGATTGAAACTTTTAAAACTATAAATACCAAAGTAAAGCTTTAAGGATAATTATAGGAATAAAAAAAGAAATAAAGCTGAGACAACATAGACCAAATTGATCATTTAACCAAAATATTTATAGATATAAGTGTCCCGACTAAGGATCTCATGTCAAAAAATCAAAAGACTTAACAATGTTTATAAATAAACGAGTTACTCCCTTCATTGAGAATTAGTTTTGATCATATAGAATCCTATGAATATTTGTCAATTAATTTTGAGATAACTATTTATAAATATTAAAATTGTATTAAAATCCCGTTAATGGCTCAAACGAACATTAAAAAAAAAAAGGATATCCGACAAGTATTAATCAGCTTAAAAGAGCCACCATCTTGAGGGACATGTTAAGGATTTTCCAAAAATTTCCGCTCTTTTGTTTTATTGGTAACTAATATTCTATCCCTAAACTTCAATAATTGTTTGATTTTATTTCAAAGTCTTTTTTGTTTTTATAAAGTTATTTCAAAGTCTTTAATTTCAACACATACATGAGACCGAAGTGCTATGCTACTTTTAGGCGGTGTTGCCATGCATGTCAAGCATTTGTCATTAATATATTCATTCAATAATTGATGTTGGAGACTAATTATATTCAATACAGTATTTATTATGAATATATGAAGTAAACCAAACCAAACACAAGCATGTATATGGGCCAAAATGGTGATAATAACTTACCCTAATCTTTGTTGAGAATCTAATAGGGAAGTTATAAGAATTCCTTCAGCATTTTTATATAAATTTTTGTTCAAAAAATGATGCATATATAAATTTAAAATTAATGGGGTACTATATTACATTCATTAATATAGTAAATTTACTAAAAAATAAAAATTATTGTCATTGGGCAGGCCCCACGTAGACAATGTTGCCAAGTCGTGGATGGTACAACTACCAATGGCGGTGGAGTTGATAGTGTGGTGAATGTCCATATCAGAGGCTGCAATCCCTTTGAGACCGTAACTCCCCCATAGATTAATTAAGGGCTAGAAAACCATGTTTTAATTATCCAAAATATAGATGTCGATGAATATTGTTAGAAATTTCAATCTTAAAATATTAAGTAAAAATATAGACAAAATATTGATATCGACGAATATTTCGTCTAAAATATTTATCAAAATAAAAATAGGATAAGAAATATATAAATTAATAAACATCAGTTCAACATTTTTAAATAAGTTCAAAACTTCTTCTTATTAATATTATGTTCACATTTATAATATATTTTGAGTGAAAATTTTTGTAATATTATAGAAATGTTAATTTTTTTTAATGTCGACGTCGAGCAACTTATGTACATATATGAAAGTATCGATAGAAATGTCAAGATTCCAGTTCAAACGAGAAAAAAAAATGACGTAAATTTAACATCCTAACTAGAGCCTAATCAATCATAGTACTCAGTTGGTACTTTATTTTATTGGGAGACATTAGTTTGTAAGAAAAAATAACTACATATTAAAATAACTTCTTTTATATAAATTTCACGAACTAAATAGAAAATTTGAAAGTTTAAAAATCAAAAGGAATACAAATGATCGAATTTGTGATCTTGAAAGAAGGAATACATGTCAATTATCACTAAATTCTATTGATTTTACTATATAGAAACTTGACATAGCTCTAAATTTTTCACTAATGAAAAATTAATGGTATAATGAGCTATAATAAAGCTGAAACATAATTTTCTTTCGAATAAATTATTCTTAAGAGAAACTTAAAGTAAAATAATCTCATTTTGGGAAAAAGAATTTGGTGGATATGTTCCCATATTGGAAAAGATATTTACCATATAAATAAAGTGAAAGAATAATCAACAATAATCTCTACAGACCCAGAAAATATTATATATATATATATATAAGGTCAATATTCGCAGCCCAATTGGGTTTTGGATTTGAATTATTTGTTGCCGAATTTTCTGGCAATGCTTGTTTTAAAATACAAAATTAAAAAAATCAAACATTTTTCTATTTGAATGTGCCACGAACATGATGAACACATTCCAAACCCACATTGTTTTTTGCAAAATTGAATGTGATGTCTCTTCCCGGAGAAGCGATTCAAGGCTGGAAAGTTTTGGTGTTACGGCCAAAGGATGCCTTATCTCCTTTCATTAGAGCCATTTTTGTTATCTCCGCCGTTGCTTCGTTTTCTCTCTTCTTCTACCTAACTTTTTCCGACCAAAACCCCGCCGGCTGCGTCGGCTGCCACGGCGCACTCCGGTATTCTAATCACCGGAAAATCAAGGCGGCTTCTTCCGATGAAGGCGAATTACGTGGCACGAATATATCCCATGTCGTGTTCGGCATTGGTGGGTCCGTGATGACGTGGAACGAGCGTCGCCATTACTGCGAGCTGTGGTGGAAGAAGAACGTTACTCGTGGGTTTGTTTGGCTCGAAGAGAAACCTGCCTTTCCCTGGCCGGAAAACTCCCCGCCCTACCGGATCTCCGATGACACCTCCAGATTCAACTACACTTGTTGGTAATGTTAAATCATTCTTATTCAACCAAAAAACTTAAATTAATTGATTAGCGTATATTTAATCACTACAAGACTCGGTCTAATTGAATTATGCTTTTACTGAATTATTGGTTCAAATGGAATGTTAGTAAAGATTAGCCACATTTAATAACTTTTACTCTGGTTTTACAAATTAGCATGATCATTTTTCAACCGGTGATTATCAATATTAATCGAAGATGAAAAGACATTTCAACTAGTTGGTTGGCTGGAAAATATATTAGATAACTATTGGACTTAAAAGCTTAAATTGACAAGTTATAGTAGAGTTAATCATTTTATTTGTATTCTTAATAGGTACGGTTTTCGATCTGCTATTCGGGTGGCTAGGATTATCAAAGAGACATTTGAACTTGGGTTGGAGAATGTGCGATGGTTCGTGATGGGGGACGACGATACGGTCTTCTTCACGGAGAATTTGGTGGAGTTATTGGGTAGATACGATCACAACCAAATGTACTACATCGGAGCTAATTCTGAGAGTGTGGAACAAGACATTGTTCATTCTTACACCATGGCTTATGGTGGTGCCGGATTCGCTATTAGCTACCCGCTCGCGATAGAACTGGTCAGAATTTTAGACGGTTGCATAAATCGTTATGCCGATATGTCCGACCAAAAAATTCAAGGCTGCCTGAGTGAGATTGGTGTCTCCGTCACCAAAGAGCTTGGATTCCACCAGGTTCTTTTTTCTTCCATCAATTCAAAAATATTTTAGACTGGTTTTTATTCTACATATATATAAATAAGAATTTTTTTTGGTTAAACTACTCCTTCAACTCGATTTAAAATTTATTTTGGTTTTATAATTTTAAAAGTTTCAATATAGTCTTTATAATTCGAGTTTGATTGTAATTTACTCCTACAATTATAAAGATTGTTGTCTATGTTTCTGATAAAATTTTTTAGCTCTACTTTTATTCTACATTTATATTAAAAAAATTAGGTTAATTATTAATTTAGTTGTTATAATTTGGTATAGATTTGAGTAATTGAATTTAATAATGGTTGAATGACAGGTGGATATTAGAGGAAACCCATACGGGCTATTAGCAGCCCATCCAGTAGCGCCATTAGTGTCGCTCCACCACCTGGATTACGTGCAGACCATATTCCCGGCCATGTCGCAGCCCGACTCGCTCAAGAGGCTCTACAGCGCCTACAAAACGGACCCGAGTCGAGCCCTTCAGCACACCTTCTGCTACGACGCGGCTCGTAACTGGTCCGTTTCGGTCTCGTGGGGCTACACGGTTCAGCTATATCCATGGCTCGCCACCGCCAAGGACCTGGAGACGCCATTTCTCACGTTCCAAACGTGGAAGACGTCCAGCAATGAGCCCTTCGCATTCGATACCCGACCCGTCAGTTCTGACCCGTGCCAAAGACCCATTTTGTTTTTCTTGGACGCGGCGGACCGATTGGACGGCCGGCGGACGGTGACGAGGTACCGGAGATACGTTGAGGAGGTTGACAAGGAGTGTGAGCGGTCGGATTACGTTCCGGCGTTGGGTGTTCGGTTTTTCGACGTCTCCGCCCCGGAGTTCGACCGCCGTCTCTGGAGACAGGTAAAGAAAAAAGTTGTTTAAATGAAATTTACACGGGAAAATACTTCTAAGTCTTGATTGGTAGTACCTATCTTATACTCTTGAATGTTTGAGAAAAATGTTTTATCCAAAAAAAAATGTTTGAGAAAAATGTAAAAATTGAGAATCTTTTTTAAAAAATAATTAGCCGTCAATTTTTTTTTAATATATATAGCACATAGGTATCGGAAGTATTAGTTACTTGTGAAGTTTGGTTTGGTTTTAAAAGGAGATTTTTTTTTTTCTTTTTCACATGTATGCAAGTCATCAATAATGGGAGGTCTTACAAGTGCTTATCTTTTTCTAGCCATCAATTTTCTATTTTTTTAAAAAATATAAAATATCTATTTTTGCATTTCTCTTTCCTATCTGTGAAAAATTGTAGTTAAATAGAAGAGGGAGGTCTAATCGGCTTAGATTTTCTAGGTTGGATTAGGGTATCTTGATGAGGTTCGGTTTCTATGTTTTTTGGATCTTAGTTTCGAACCATGAATATTTACGTGGTTTTTTTTTTTTTAATTTGAGACTATCTAATTGTCAAATTTTGATTGATGGGGCTTTAAGTGACTATTGATTTAGTTTTTAGATATTTTTTAAATTTTATTTCAAATTAATGTATTTTGAAAGGGAAGTTCAAGAGTTAAAAAACATTTAACTGTTTTATAAGTCACGGGAAAGGATTAGATTATTTCGAGTATATTGGATAGATATGATTACTAACAAGTATTAATATTATTGATTGAGCAGGCGCCACGTAGACAGTGCTGCAATGTCTTCCATAGTGAGAATACAATGGTGGGTACAATCGAAGTCCATATTAGAGATTGCAATCTGTTTGAAAGTGTTACACCTCCCTAACAAAAAGAAAATAATAATAATAATAAATAAATAAATAATTATGTGTTTATTTAATTGTCTGATGGTAGGTATGTTTAAAAAAAATTTGTCTAATGGTAGGTAATGAGAGCTAACTTTTAGTCCACATATACATCTAATTACCATTTTTAATTTATTTTATTATTACCATTATTATATTTTCAAAGATGGAGACGGACTACATGTGCTAGCATCATAGAATTAAAGTTGTAAGCCTTTTATTATATGTTATGATATGAGAGAGATTTTAATTTTAACTTGGGTCAAAATGTTATCATATGAGGTAAGTTTTGATTTGTTTTTTAATCCAATGGCAATGGCCCAAATGTTCGGGCCCAATTCCCAAATATGACATGGTAAAAATAAAGGGATTAATATATTGATAGGCCATTTAGACACTATAATTACATAAAAGGATTGAATGATATAAAATTTACACTTTTGTCATAAACAATTTTATTTATGATGGTACCCATCACTTAATTTACTAATATATCATTCTGTGTCTCACCTCAATATTAATTAATTTTTAAAATCCAAAATTATCCCTTAAATTTTGACTGATTAGACCCTCTAAAAGTAAAAAATACAAAATCCCAAAATCCTCTATTATTGAAAAAATTTGAAAACCTCCTCCCTCCGATTTTTCTTTTGTTGTTATGTTTTCGTTCATTCTTTCGTCTTTGGCCGCCGTCTGTGTTCTTTCGTTTCCGACCGCCACCTCCATTCTTCTTCGTTGCTGGAAATAGTCCTTCTAACTTCTCCTTCGTCTCTGGTCGCCGTCCATTGTTTTTGTCTGTTTATCCTGAGGTTTCTTTTTTGTCACCGGCCGCCCGTCGACCATTCGAGCCTTCCTTTTATCTCGACCATTGTCTAGTCGCCCCGGGAGGTATGTAGGTTATTTGCTTTGTTTGTTAATTATAAAGGGATATAGTCGTATATACTTTATAGTTGTTATAATAGATATAGTCTATATCACCATTGTTAAGTATATGTTGCTTAAGTTTAGCCGAATATAGTTTATATTTTCATATAAATGAAAAGGTAGCCTGATATAGTTTATATCTTCATACATATACATATATATATATATATATATATAAATAAATAAGTGTATGTTATAATGGCTATATTGTTGAAATTTGGCAAAAAAATTATAATGAAATGAAATAATATTTTGTAATAAATTTCATTATTTAGTAGAATATATTAAGGAGTAAATTTGGGAATTAGGAGAATAATTGAATATTTTGTAATAAATTTCATTCTTTAGTATAATATATTTTCTTTAGTAGAATATGTTAAGGACTAAATTGGAGAATTATGAGAATGATTGATTTAGGCCCAACAATAATTTAGTGTTTACGAAATCAAATTTGGAATGATAATCTTTTGCATTTAAATAAAAGATTAATTATAATAAATATAAATACCATAAATAAAAGCAAATTTGACATTTGAAAAAAGTTTTAAATCAAGAAATCTAAAACTGTAGAATTTTTAAACATTGGACATTTGTGAAAATAAGTTTCCAAATAGCTCATCCAAGACATGATCTATAATTTTTAAAGAGTTGACTAAAGATGTGTTTTAAAATTTTAACTCAAAATAAAAAATCCAAAATTTGTTACTTGTGAAGTTACATTTTAAATCCCTTCAATTTTGTCTCATTACACTTTCCAAAAATAAAAAATATCAAATCCCTAAAATCTTCCATTATTGAAAAAATTTGAAAACCTTCTTCCTCTGTTGTCTGTTTCCATCCATTCTTTCATCTCTGGCTGCCATCTGCGTTCTTCATCTCCAGCCGCCGTCTCCGTTCTTCTTCGTCGTCGGAACAGTCGGTCTAGCTTCTCCTTCGTCTCCGGTCACCCGTCCATCGTTTCCGTCCGTTTATCTCGAGGTTTCATTTTTGTTGCCACTCGCTTGTCAATAATTAAAGCCCTCCGTTTATCCACCGACAGGAAAGTTTGAAGGTTATTTGTTTTGTTTGTTAATTGGAGAGGGATATAGTCGTATATATCTTTATAGCCATATATATAGGTAATGTCTGTATGTTATAATGGCTATAGTTTATATCACCATGTATGTTGCTTAAGTTTATAATCGAATATAGTTTATATTTCCGTATAAATGAAAAAGTATCTCCATATAAATAAATAAATAAATTTGGTCAGAAATTGTAATGAAATGAAAAAATATTTTGTAATAAATTCCATTATTTAGTAGAATATATGAAGGAGTAAATTTGGGGATTATCATAATAATTAAATATTTTGTAATAAATTTTCTTTAGTATAATATATTAAAGAGTAAATTAAGGGATTATGGGAATAATTGATTTATGTCCCGCATCAAATTTGGAATATTAATCTTTTGTATTTAAATAAAAAATTAATTATAATAAATATAAATGTAATAAATAAGGGTAAAATAGGAATTAAAATAAAATCCTACCGAAATCTAAATGCAAAATTAAACATGTGTATAAATAAATTTCTAAAATTTGGGTTTAACCATATTGACCAGGTCAGCCAAAGTGGTTATCTTTATCATTCTTTTATAGACTTTATGAATGAAATAATATTTCCACATAATTTTCTAAGTCAAGCTTTTCCATTATTTCATTTTTGACAAAATATATCGACGATGTGATAATAGACAGTCAAATCTCACAATTTTCCAATAATCTTCTTGTCCTTTCCATTTGTCACCGATAAAATTTCAAACTATGTCTCAATTAAATTGGTTTTAGTAAGGTGATTTGAATTCATAACATTTTGATTAGAGGTAGATGTTAATTATTGTTAAAGCTAAATTCATGCTAGCATGTATTGGTTAAGTCAGGAGTTTATCCGATAAATTAAAAAAAAAAACATTGAAATCTTTCTACCCAAATAATAATCACTCCTAGGATCAAAATGCTCATTTACTATATAGTCCTAAAGCATCACTCATTCTTCAAGCAAATTTCTGGCAAGAGAAACACAAACTTCTGCCCAAGTCATGCATTTTCTCAATTCTGTCATCTCCTTCATCTTCTCTTACCTTCTTCTCCATTCCCAAGCTTTCCATCCTCGCCTCAACAGCACCACAGATCAAGATGCTCTGCTTTCATTCAAATCTTCAGTTTCCATTGATCCACACAGAGCTTTAGATTCTTGGCATCCAAACACTTCCTTCTGCCTCTGGCGAGGCGTCCTCTGCAACCCAATAAAGCGTCGAGTCACCGGTCTTACTCTTCCAAATATCTCACTCGTTGGAACCATTTCTCCCCAAATCGCCAGCCTCTCATTCCTCCATATTCTCGACTTGCAAAACAACTCATTTTCCGGGAAAATTCCCTCCGAGATCCATCGCCTTTTCCGATTGAAAAATCTCATTTTGCATTCAAACAACCTCCATGGACCCATTCCACCATCTTTAAGCCATTGTTCAATGCTTCGTGTCATTGATCTTTCTATCAACAAGCTTCAGGGCACAATTCCATCTGGATTGGGCGGCTTATTGAAGCTTCAATTTCTGAGCTTTGAAGGAAACAAACTCTCTGGTTCAATCCCATCTGCATTTGGCAATCTTTCGTCTCTTCACACCCTTATTTTAGGAGGGAATCACATAGAAGGACCAATCCCATCTGAATTGGGTCGTTTGAATCGTCTTTTGTACCTCCACCTCGGAAATAACAAAATCTCCGGCGGCTTTCCGGCGACATTACTGAACATGTCTTCCTTGTCAACTCTGGAATTTCCGATGAACGAAATCTCCGGTGAACTTCCCCCTAATCTCTTCAACGCATTGCCCAATCTTAAAAATGTGTTTATGGGGGCCAATATGCTTCGAGGTCATATACCTGAATCTCTCTCTAATGCTTCGAACATCAAAAGACTCGACCTTTCAAGTAACCAATTTTCCGGGGAGGTTCCTTTATTATGGCAGCTTGGAAAGATCGAAACCATAAATGTAGAGTTGAATTTTTTAACCAGTGAAGGGGACCAGGGTTTGAATTTTGTTACTTCACTCTCCAATTCGAGTCTTCTAAAAGAACTCACGGCGACCACAAATTTATTTTCCGGTCAGCTTCCACCCTCCATTGGAAACTTGTCAGCACAACTTTATTTGCTTTATCTATCGGAAAATCAGTTGAGTGGAAACTTACCCCAAGAAATTGGCAACCTGGGTGGTCTCAATGTGCTTACTCTGGATTCAAATTCCTTCACCGGGAAAATTCCTTCATCTTTAGGAAACCTCAGGGACTTGCAGGCGCTGTATTTGTACACTAATTTTCTTTCTGGCTCCATTCCTGAATCTCTTGGGAATCTGAGCTCACTCTCTGAAATTGGGCTGAACGAGAACAACTTATCTGGTGGTATCCCTCTAAGTTTTTCAAATTGTAAACGAATTAAAGTTTTTGATGTTTCCGCAAATGGGTTGAGTGGGAGCATACCAAAGGAAATATTCTCTGCCTACACAACTCTTGGACAGCTATTTAATGTTTCATCCAACTATTTTAGTGGTTCTCTGCCTGATGAAATTGGGAAGATGAAGATGGTTGAAACTCTGGATGTTTCAAGGAATCAATTTTCAGGACCCATTCCATCAACAATACAAGATTGCCTGAATCTTCACTATTTGGATATGTCCAGAAATTCCTTCCAAGGCCCAATTCCAAGTTCTTTATCCGAGTTGAAAGGGATAGAATACATGGACCTTTCATCAAACAGGTTGTCTGCAAAAATCCCTTTGCTGGATGACCTCCCATATCTCCAATACTTGAACCTCTCTTCCAATAAACTACAAGGAGAAGTACCTAGAAGTGGCATCTTCCTCAACATGTCGGCTATATTTTTATCCGACAACGTTGGCCTTTGCGGCGGCATAGTTGAACTTGGACTACCAAAATGCGCCGTCGGCTCAACAGATAAGAGAAAAATTGGGAAATTGATCATCGGAGTTGTTACAGGAGCAATTGGTCTCAGCATTGCAATTTCTCTGAGTTTTGTTTTGAAATTACGCTTCACGAGAAGGAAACAACTCAAAAAATCGGCGATGAGCGTGATTTCATTTGAAGGGCCTAATCATAAACTATATTCCTATCATGAACTGAGACAAGCCACAGAGAATTTCAACAGTAGGAACTTAATCGGAAAGGGGAGCTTCGGATCTGTCTATAAAGGCGTTTTAGAGGACGAAACTGAAATTGCCATTAAAGTGTTCGACTTAGATCAACAAGGCGGGCCCAGAAGTTTTCTCGCGGAGTGTGAAATCTTCAGAAACGTAAGGCATCGAAATCTTCTAAAGATCATCAGTGCCTGTTCTAGTTTGGATTTCAAGGCCTTGATCCTGGAATTCATGCCAAACGGGAACTTGGAAACCTGGCTTCACAGAGGAGGAGACGGCTGCCGATCAGAACGTTGGTTGAATTTGAAGCAAAGACTAGAAATAGCTTTAGATGTTGGAGTTGCAACGGAGTATCTTCACCATGGATTGGAAAATCCTGTTGTTCACTGCGATCTTAAGCCCAGCAATGTTCTTCTGGATGAAGACATGAGAGGCCACGTTGGGGATTTTGGGCTCGCAAGATTGCTTCAACTTCAAACCGATTCTACAATTCATAATCAGAGTATCACCAGTAGGCTAAAAGGATCTATTGGCTACATTGCTCCAGGTACCATCTTCATTTTTATGATCTCTCATCTTCTCATCTTCAACTTTGCCCTTTGCCTAAAAAGATACTAAATTTCAATGCTACGATGTTTCGTAAACATTTCAAAGAAACAAAAATACTTATCTTCAACCAAAATATTTTTCCTCGCTGTTAAATATTTGATATTTTAATATGAAAAAAAAGGTTGGTCTTTACCTTAGTTGTCAAACATTTAATGATAACGAGGAATTTATATTGTTAAGAAGCAGCAAGTATTTTCCTTCATGAATGGAAGCTTGCTGGAATTGGCACTACAATAAATTTAATCTTTAATGACAGTAAAAAAAAATCACACATAAAAACAAGTATAGGCTGACAATTGACCACGTTAAAGATCAAATTTGTTGTAGAGACAGTTCCACACGGGAAAATTACTAGTACGACTATGGGAGCACCATATTTCCCTCTAATTTATTGCTTGACACATCGGCAATATATTAAAAATGATGTATGGTCCATTCATTCAAATGAACGGATGCTTGCTCCAAGAATATTTTTTGAAACGTTTATAAAAAGCCAATGATAGTATCAAAACCTTTGAAAAGGATGGGGTATGTTTTTTTTATTAAGCAATTTTTTAGTAAATTGTTCTCTCTTTATCAACTTGATATTTTGTTTTCTTTTTTCCACGCAGAGTATGGTTTGGGTGTTGAAATATCAACGAAAGGAGATGTTTATAGCTATGGAATTCTTCTTCTTGAAATGATAACCGGGAGAAGTCCCGTGGATGAGATGTTTTGTGGAGAAATGGATCTGAAAAGATGGGTGGCTGTTGGAATTTCAGATTCTGTGGTTGAAATTTTAGATGAAAAATTACAAGCACATACTTTTAAAAGTGTAGTTCTACATCACTTAACTTCCATACTAAATATTGGGCTAAAATGTGCGAGTGAGTTGCCAGAAGAAAGACCTGAATTCAAAGATGTCTTGGCAATGATGAAGAAAATTTGGGTCTTACTTTCCAAAGACATTTCTTCCGCAAGAAACAACATGAGATGTATACGTAAAAATGAACAATAGGCTTCAATTTGGTTGAATATAGTGTAGTTAAGTGAAAAAAGTTGTATTTTCATCGAATAATTCTGTTCATTCGTATACATCTTCTCTTTGTTTCTGCTATCTAACATATATGAAATATATTACGATATTGATATTTTTTTTTCTTTTTGAAGTACAACGACGTGTGGATGGGGGATTGAATATTCGACGATCTCAAAGAAAGAAGTAAGGTGTCTTAAATSGTGTTGGCTAGTCTGGTATTGACTTAAAATATACAAACAAAATAGATTTATAATGTTAGGGAAATAAAACAACCAACTAATAATTATCTTTATCACAAAAGTAAACAATATCTGTTAATTAATTAATTCGAGATTATTAAAGTGGAATTCAAATTTCAAACAGCTTAAAAGAATTTATATTGGTTGACACAATGTGGGCTACATCCTCCTGCCTCCTACCGTTGTAAATTCCCTTTGCAAGGATTTCTCTTCGTTTTCCCTCTTGCAGAAAATGTTCACGAGTCATTCTACAAGTCTTTCAAACTCTCTAAGGGATACACAAGTATTGAGCTTTCAAACTCTCATTTCTTGAAGAATTCCTCACAACTCTCTATTTTTCTTCACCTGCAAAATAAAGACAAAAACTAGTGTTGGAACTCAAGAATGTTCAACAATAGAATAGGAATCATATTTAATTAATGCTTCTTCCACGTTGCCCAAATGAGATAAATTTTAGTGTATGTTACAATATGAGGTAAGTTTTGATTTTATTTCATCCAATAGCCCAAATGTTAGTGCCCATTCCCAGTATGGTCCATTTCAGTACATTGACTGGCTGCTAAGTGGGCATCTTATCATTCTTTTTGGAAATTCTATTTAATTGAATATTGCCACGCTTTCACATTACTTTCTAAGTCAAAGTCTTTCCTTCATTTCACCTTGGACAAATTTAATTTTATACAAGTCTTATTAGACTCGAGTTCTTGAGAAGTCTTTTATAATGGCTATGATAGCAGCCATCTTTATACCGATTGATGTAATGATTTGCTTTTTAATAAGTTAAATCCCAATATTCATAGGATCCTTAACAAAGTGAAGTTAAGAGCAAAGGTTTAAGGTAGGTTGAAATCTCTACAACAATAAAAAAAAATGTTCAAGTGGCACTTGTAGGTGTGGAAAAAGCTAGCGAGGGCAGGTCAATGTCAAGTCTCCCTCAACTCTCAAATTCAATATCAAATCTCACCAAACATTCAACCGGTAAAAAAACTATTTTTTCAATTTTATAGAAGATACATCAACAATCAAGTTAACCCAACTCAACAGTAAAGACTTATACTTTATCCCAGAGATTTAAGCTCACTTTTTGGGGCAAATTGACTCAAAACACGGTGGTGTGAATTGTAGACGAAGAATTGGAACTTGGATTCATATTACAAGGACCGGACTTTTAATGATGTATATAAGGGTATTAAATTAATGCTTCTTTTGCCACATCACTCCACTCCATTGTTTTCTTATTGTTCTGTTTTCCATCCAATGAAACTATTTTCTGTTCTTCTTGTCCTTGTAACTCACTTCAACTTTCTTCACCATTCTCAATCTCACCATCCTCATTTCGACAATTCAACCGATCAAGATGCTCTCTTGAACTTCAAATCCTCTCTCACAAGTGACCCAAATGGAATTCTAGATTCTTGGAATCCAAATTCCTCCTTCTGCAACTGGCATGGAGTCCTCTGCAATCCCATCAAGCATCGAGTCCTCGCCCTTCGGCTCGCACACTCTTCCCTCGCCGGAACCATTTCTCCACTTCTCGCCAACCTCTCTTTCCTTCAAATTCTCGACCTTCGCAACAACACCTTCTCCGGCGAGATTCCGGCCGACCTTCACCGCCTTTTCCGGCTAAAACTTCTCGACTTATCCTTCAACAACATTCATGGACTCATCCCCCCATCTTTAAGCAGTTGTTTGAACCTCCGTGTCATTAATTTCTCTCGCAACAGCTTTCACGGGAAAATCCCATCTGAAATTGGCCAATTGTCGAAGCTTCGATATCTGAATTTCGACGACAACGAAATTTCCGGGGAGATACCTTCTTCATTCGGCAACCTTTCTTCTCTCAACAATCTGCGTTTGAGGGAAAATAACATAGGAGGTTCGATCCCGCCGGAGTTGGGTCGTCTCCGTCGTCTTCAGGCTCTGCAAATCGGAATCAATAACATCTCCGGCGAATTCCCCACTCAAATCTTGAATGTTTCTTCCATTGTTAGATTAAACATTGCTGCTAATAAGATTTCCGGGACCCTTCCTTCAGAGTTTTTCACTGCATTTCCAAATCTTGCGTATGCTCTAATGGCGGGTAATAGGTTTCACGGTTTCATACCTTCATCTCTGTCCAATGCTTCAGAGCTTGAAGAGCTTGACCTGCCATCCAACCAGTTTTCAGGAAGAATTCCGCCATTATGGAAGCTTGGGAAGATCCGACATCTGAATCTTGAAGATAACAATTTGACGAGTGGAATTGAGGATGGAGGATTGGATTTCATCACATCATTAACAAATTCAACTTTTTTGCAGGTATTTAGCGTTTCCAAAAACCAATTGACGGGTCAATTACCTTCCTCAATTGGAAACCTCTCGAGCCAGGTTTATGGATTATACATGGCAGAGAATCAGCTGGATGGAGCAATTCCAGAAGAAATAGGAAACTTGGGGAATCTGGGCATGATTCAATTCGAATCGAATTTCTTAACCGGGAAGATCCCTTCTTCGTTGGGGAACCTCAGAAACTTGGAGGGTTTAATTCTGAACAACAATTTTCTCTCTGGTTCCATGCCAGCAGCTCTTGGAAATCTAACCAAAATCGTTTGGTTGGCACTCCAAGGAAACAACCTTAGTGGAGAAATCCCAAGGAGCCTCTCCAACTGTGGCCGTTTGGTCTATTTGGATCTCGGAGGAAATGGGTTCACCGGCTACATACCAAAAGAACTGTTCATCTTGACAGGTTTAATACGTTTGAATGTTTCATCAAACGAATTCACAGGTTATTTGCCTTCTGAAATTGGGAGGTTGAAGATGGTTGAAACCTTGGATGTCTCGAGGAATCAATTTTCAGGGCCCATTCCATCCACAATACAAGATTGCCTGAATCTTTATGATTTGAATATGTCTACAAATTCCTTCCAAGGCCCAATTCCTAGTTCATTAGCCCAGCTGAAAGGGTTAGAACACATAGACCTTTCATCAAACCTGTTGTCTGCAAAAATTCCTTCCCTTGATGACCTTCGATATCTCCAATACCTGAACCTCTCTTCCAATAATTTACAAGGAGAAGTACCCAAAAGCGGCATCTTCCTCAACAAATCAGCCGTGTTTTTATCCCATAACCCCGAGCTCTGCGGCGGCATAGTTGAACTTGGACTACCAAAATGTCCTACTGACAAGAAAAAAAATTGGAAATTAATCGCAGGGGTTGTTGGAGGAGCAATTGGCCTATGCATTGCAATTGCATTGTGTTTTGTCTCAACATTGCGTTCGAAGAAAAAGAAACGACATGACGAGATTTCATTTGAAGATCCTGATCATAGACTACATTCCTATTCCTACTATGAGCTGAAACATGCCACAAGGGATTTCAGCGACGAAAATTTGATCGGAAAGGGGAGCTTTGGATCCGTTTACAAAGGTGTAATCAGAGGTGAAACTCCGGTTGCCATTAAAGTAATCGACTTAGATCATCGTAGTGGAATAAAGGGATTCCTTACCGAATGTGAAGTCTTCAGAAACACAAGGCATCGAAACCTCGTAAAGATCCTCAGCGTCTGTTCCAATCTGGATTTCAAGGCATTAGTTTTGGAATTTATGCCGAACGGAAACTTAGAAACTTGGCTTCACAGAAGAGGAAACGACAGCAGATCAGATCGTTGGCTGACTCTGAAACAGAGAATCGATATAGCTTTAGATGTTGCGGCTGCAATGGAGTATCTTCACCATGGACTGGAAACTCCTGTGGTTCACTGCGATCTTAAGCCAAGCAATGTTCTTCTGGATGAAGAAATGACGGCCCATGTTGCAGATTTTGGGCTCTCAAGGCTGCTTCAAGTTCAAGGAGATTCTATAAGCCATACGCAGAGCAGCGCCAGTGGGCTCAAAGGATCCATCGGCTACATTGCACCAGGTAATATTTCATTACATGTCCTTATATTTTGGTTTAAGTTACAAATCATCATTTTTTTAGTCTAATTAATTTGTCACGTAAGTTCGTCATACAAAATTCATGGACAAACTTATAACTCAACGACTTTTTAAATATTAGGTTAAAATAATATTTTTAGTCCTTTAGTTCATTTTAGTCATGTATTTTGAAAATGTTCATTTTAGTTTCTATACTATTAAAAAAATTATAATTTTAATTCGTCTTTGTAAAACTTTAACTCAAATTTTACACCTAACAAAAATTCTTTGTTATAATATAATGTTTACATTTTAATAAATATATTGTTTTAATATCGTGTTGAAATTATGATAGGAAAAATGAAATTATAAATAGACCAAAATGGTCACTTTTTTAGAGTACAAGAACTAAAATAAACATTTTAAAAGTACGAAGATTAAAATAAACCAAAGTTTGAAAGTATAAATACTAAAACGAACGTTTTAAAAATGTAAAAACCAAAATGAATCAAAGCTGAAATTATAACGACCAAACTTATATTTTAACCTAGATATTAATATAAGGACCAAAATGTTAGAGTTACGAGTTAACCTTCTATTTTCGTTTAGAGTATGCATTTGGTGTTGGAGTGTCGACGAAAGGAGATGTTTATAGTTATGGAATTCTTCTTCTTGAAATGTTCACCGGAAGAAGTCCAGTAGAGGAGATATTCAATAGAGAAATGAACCTTCAAAGATGGGTGGAAGTTGCCATTCCAAATATGGTGATTGATATTTTGGATGAACGATTGAAAGAACTTTCTTTTCAAATCAACGTGATAGATTATTTGGTTTCTATTTTAATTACGGGATTAAGATGTGCAAGTGAGCTACCGAATGAAAGGCCCGAAATGAAAGAAGTGTGTGTATCTATTAAGAAGATTCGAAGCMTACTATTTAAATAATGCTCTTCAACTATTCAAAATCATGGATCATAAATGAGTTTTACCATGAGATATGTATGAAATATATGATGAATTAATATGATTTTCATTTATGAATAACTTTGACGTATTATATTCGTACATTTTTACTACCAAGTAAATTTTATTTAATGGATATGTTTCAACCTAGCTCAACATTTTTTAGATATGCTAGCTAAACTAGTTAAAAGTTGAGACATCGACCATCTCCTCTACTACAAGATTTTCATTTATTTAAAACAAAATCACTATTTTCAAACATAATGACTAATTTTATCGGGCCATTTTCATCATTTTTCTCGAAGATTTAGGATGGAATTCGACCCAAATCAACTTTGATTTGCCAAACTCCTTTGAGATTAATCTTTAATTAAAGTCATTAATTAGTAGGTTTTTCTTTCACATGATAATGTGATGAAGTCTTCTATATAAGACTAGTTGTGTTAATTGGAAATATCTAACATTCAATGTTGATTAAAAAAAAAAAAGAAGAAAATGGATAGGTTGATTTTGGATTAAATTGAAACTTCTAAAATTTTTATACCAAAACTATAGGGACTGAGGTAGTAATTTAATGTATAATCTATTGAGGTCCATTATAGCAAATTTGGCTTTAGGTCTCTTATTATCTTAAAATTATAGACATATATAAATTTAAAAAAATGATGGCAAAACAGACTAAAACAGTGACTGTGGGAGGGAAAAAAAATTTCAAAGGTGTTTCTTGTCCGTCCTCTTCCTCCACCCATGTCTACTTAATCTCTTTATCTAATTATATTAGATTAGATTCTACATTTAAAATTCAAAATATCACTCCAGTTCATATATTACATTTCTATGCAAATATGGTAGTTTTCAACTCATTCTAGAAAATCATTCTTTATTTTATCTTTAGAAAAAAGTTAGTAAATAAATAAACCTTTAGACTATAATACTTCTTTTAATAATTATAAAATCTTTTCTTCATATGAAACCCTTGACTTAAAAGTCAACTTAAAGGAGAATTGCAGCTCCTCCCTTTTCCTGTACCCAAAAAGAACTAAAATAAAATCCCTTTTCCTTTGCCTTTAAAATCTATTGTTGAATTATAATTTTCTTCCGCTATCTTCTTTTAGATTTTAAAGTTGATTTTACTATTCCTCGTCTTCACTCTTTTATGAAAGATCTCTTCAATTTGTCTTTTTATTTATTTTTTAATTGTTTTTGTTGATGCGTGGATTTCGGTCCTCCGGTTCACTACCTCGCATCCACCAAACTTGTTGATCCGAGACTAGTACCTGCAAAATCAAATCGAGCTAAA
>NW_019104524.1:757589-779765 GCF_001995035.1 Momordica charantia
TTCAGATAGGTATACAAAAGGATGGTATATTTCTGCACGCACAAAAAATATTTCGACTTAAAACTTAAATTAAAAGTAAATAAGAATATTTTCTGGATTAATTTATAAATCTAATAGATACGTCATTGAATTAAATTAATATCATCTATCAGAATGTAAGACAGTGACATACGTGTATTTCTTTGTCTTCAAGGATTAAAAATGTCTACTTTCAAACTTCACGGACCAAATAGACACCTAACTTAAACTTCATTAATGATTTTGGTAATCTATAATCATCTCATCTAACATTCTTTCTCCAACTTTTCATTTTTTTATTTCATTTATATTGATAAAAAATTAAATTTATTATAATCATTTGATTTAAACTTTCGAATTTAAGAGTAGTTCAATAATATCCCAACACGAGAAAGAGGAAGATGTTATATATTATATGCTTGCTCTTAAAATTTAAACTCTAAAAGATTTCCAGGTAAATCGCAAAATATTGGATACTTTATTCTTTCTTAATTTTAAAAAAAATTCATTTTTTTAATTTTTTTTAAGGGATTGATTTCGGTCGAAGTTTGAAAACTTGGGTTCAAACGTTGGCATTTTCAGATTCTTATTTGGTAATGTAATATTTAAGAAAATAAATCGTTTATGTATGAAAAAATGAACCTCTCGAGTTTAACTTTAGTCTTGAATAAATAAATAAATAATTTTGGCCCACGTTTCAATGAAGTCAATTTCTATATGTTGGTTGTGAGAATTTCGAGTACTACTCCCACCGCAATAAATATCTACCTGATTATATATCCATGAAATTGATATCGGCCCGAGAAATAAATCACATTTTCATAATATTACAAAAAGATCAACCAATTATATAAAATAACAACAAAATTGTTCTAATATAAATATAATATTAATATTAATAATTTTTAACTTATATAAAAATGGTGAAACGATTATTTGTTATTTTAATTTTTTTTAGAATCTATATATATATATATATACATATATATATATAATATATATTTTATTACTTTTCCAAAAATATCCATTGACATGAAACCTTAGTGGTGTTATTACGTTCGTCGATATTATAAATTTTCTTTCATAAAAAATGTTTGTATTTTATTCCGCTCATTTTTACATGATTCTGACATAGCATATTACTACCATTTAAATATGAAAATTTAGATGTCAAGTAGATATTTAAAATTCCCACAAAAAAGACACCCCTAAAAGAGGTAAAAAAAATATTTTAATCACTAAGTTATTCTCCTATATATTTTTTCAAAATCATTTCTAAATCTCTAGAAGATAATAATTCTAAAATCGTATTTTTTTTTTTAGATTATTACATCACCTTGGAGTACAAAATTTGAACCTACACTTAAATGGAAAAGATAAGGCATTAGTATCTAATTTTTTTTTTCGAGAATATAATATTATAATTGAGACGAGAACAAAGAATTGAATTTTCCACCTAATACAGAAGGTTACTAACCGTTAAAATTTGTTCGTCTCCTATTATTATGATTTGGGAATGCTAAAAAGTTCTGATTCTAACTCAAATTGTTTGAGTCGGATTATTAGGTACATAAACAACCTGACTTAAAGGTTGAGTCAAAATAAATAAACAGTCCATAATTCTCCTAAAATTTTTATGGTTAAAAAACCTACATAAATTTATTAATTAAACAAGCAATGTATTAATGGCTAATGTTAGAGTTCCTTTTACTTCCCAACAATATCCATTAAATTAATGGTTCAAGTTATTGAAATAATTTTTTTCCAAAATAATAATATAGAACATCAAACTACTATTTCAAACTCAGTCCCCAAATTACTACTATTTTTAATTTTTACCTCCCATTCTTTTTTCTCACGATTTATTATTTACGGTAAAAATAAAAACGATAGTTCTAGAAGAAGAAATATAAACCAAGAAATTAAAATATAAAATATCTCAATCAACGTTGACCCAAATTTCTTCCTCGTCCCCTTTTTTTCCTCTCCTCTCTCTTGTCTCACATATCTCTCTCTAATTCTCTCTCAACCACCATGATCGGCCAAAGGCAAACTCTAACAAGTAAGCTCTCTAATTTCGCAACTATTTCCCTTAATCTGTAATCATCAAGCACTAATTTTCCTTTATCTGAATTACTAGGCAAGTTTACTTCATAAACTAATTCTTCTTTGTAACTTCTATTTTTCTTTTGGATCCCTATACTGTAATGAGTAATAACCCTATTTATGCTGGAAAAATGTTGCAACTTTTCAGCTTTTTCAAAACATATGCATAATTGTTCTCCGTAATCTACTTTATGTTCGATCGAGTTTAAGTTTGATTTAGATCATGTTAATTTTGCAAAATTTAGACTTTCTATTATATTTAAAAACACATATTTGTCCATTGTATTTGAACTCAAATACTCTTCAAATTTTCCATGTAAATCAAAAAATATTATTTAATTTTTTTATATTATTATTTAGTTTATAAGGTGATTTGTGTAAACTGTAACCTATGACCTACTACTTTTGGTGGAACTGGATTTTAATGGAAAGTTCTACAGCAATTGAAATATTTTAGTAAAATTGACTTTGGTTTTAATAAAATAACCAATTATTATATTCATCTATCTAGGAGATAAAAAACACACTTGCACTTATATTATATTTTCGGTATTTGTTTAAATGTCAAACATTTTTGTACAGCTGAACTCAAAGAATAAAATAAACAAAGTACAGCAAAAGCAAAACCAAATATAAAAAATTAAAAAAAAAAGTATTACTTTATTAATGTTAAGTAGAATTAGTAAGATTAGATCGATACTTTGTTATAAATATATATAATGTAGACTCTGTGTTTTGAATTTAAAAATTCTCTCTAAAGTTTTTGGTATTGAAATCGATGTTTTTGTATCTACTTTCAAATCCAGAAATTGACAAAATTTTATTTTCTTAGTTTGTAACCAGGCGACCTACCAACTAATTTTATACTCAGAAAATCTAACATTTTAAAACTAAAACGATAAGATTCAATTGGATTTTTAAGTATTAAAATGTGGGGGGTCTCTTGTTTTCCTTATCAGTTTGGCTAATCGGGAATTCTTCAACGGCGAGAAAGAACTGAATCAAATATGAAGACGTTCTCAAAATAAATATAAGATGTTTGAAAGAGATTGCTTACCCGGGAGAATTCCTCCAAGTTTCTGAACGCTGTAGTTTTGATGGCCCCTTCTGAAGAAACAGTGCATTTCCTGTGTTCCACTTCAAAAAAAAGAGATTAAAGAAAGAAGAGAAGAGAAGAAACCCATGTTCTTCAAGCTCGCAATCATGGTGTCTCTGTTTGTGAGCTCAGTCTCTGCTGCTTCTGGAGGTCCCAGTTTCATCTTCAATGGCTTCCAGCATGCAAATCTATCCCTCGATGGCATGGCTGTTGTTACCCCTAATGGCCTCCTGAAACTGACCAACGAGACCAAGCAAAAAAGTGGGCATGCCTTCTATCCTAATCCAGTAAATTTTGTCAACTCCTCCAATGGCATCTCCTCTTTCTCTACCACTTTTGTCTTTGCCATTATTTCTGAATACCCATTTCTAAGCGGCCATGGAATTGTCTTTGTGGTGGCTCCGATGAAAGGCTTCCCCGGAGCCACTCCAAGCCAGTATCTTGGCCTTTTCAATAAAAGCAACAACGGTAACGCAACCAACCATGTATTTGCAGTAGAGCTTGACACGATTCAGAGTACAGAGTTCAACGATATCGATGCCAATCACGTTGGCATAGACATAAATGGGTTGGTCTCTGAGAAAGCTGAATCAGCTGGATTTTTCGCAGACAACGACGGGAAATTCAGAAACTTGAGTCTTATAAGTGGCCAACCAATGCAGGTTTGGATTGAATATGATGGTATCAACAAAGAAATCAATGTCACTTTGGCCCCAATTGACATTCCCAAACCCAAAACCCCACTTTTGTCTTTCTCCCGAGACCTTTCGTCTGTCATAAACAACTCCCTGTTCGTCGGATTTTCATCTGCCACTGGCTCGGTTTCAACTTCTCATTATGTTTTAGGTTGGAGTTTCAGATTAAACGGGCAGGCTCAAAGTCTTGACATTGCTCACCTCCCAAAGCTGCCTCGGAAAAAACACATATCCAAACTTTTAACAATTGGGTTGCCTTTGATTGCTGGAGGGATTCTTTTGTTGGTGATTTTGGCCATTGTTCATGTGGTCAGGAGGAGGAAGAAGTTCGCTGAGCTGCTGGAAGACTGGGAACTTGATTATGGGCCTCACAGGTTCAAATACAAAGACTTGTACGTCGCGACAAATGGATTTAAAGAGAAAGGGCTTCTGGGTTCTGGTGGATTCGGACGAGTCTACAAAGGGGTATTACCAAAATCCAAACTTGAAATTGCTGTCAAGAGGGTATCTCATGAATCAAGGCAGGGAATGAAGGAATTTGTGGCTGAGATTGTTAGTCTTGGGAGGCTCCGCCACAGAAACCTCGTGCAACTTTTAGGCTATTGCAGACGCAAAGGAGAGCTGCTTTTAGTGTATGATTATATGCACAATGGAAGCTTGGATAAGTACCTGTTTGGCGAACCGAATCCCAGTCTGAATTGGAACCAGAGGTTTCGAATCATAAAAGGGGTGGCGTCGGGGCTGCTTTACCTGCATGAAGAATGGGAGCAAGTTGTGATTCACAGAGATGTCAAAGCCAGTAATGTGTTGCTAGACAATGAGTTAAATGGAAGATTGGGGGATTTTGGGCTGGCAAGACTGTATGACCATGGAACAGACCCCCAAACCACCCACATCGTCGGGACACTCGGATATTTGGCTCCGGAGCACACCAGAACTGGCCGGCCAACGACCCACATGGATGTGTTTGCTTTTGGGGCATTTTTGCTGGAGGTTGCGACTGGGCGGAGGCCGATGGAGATTCGGGGAATGACAGAAGATGTAATATTGGTGGATTGGGTGTTTTTATGTTGGGCGAGAGGAGCTATTGTGGAGGCCAAGGATCCAAACTTGGGAACAGAGTATGTAGCAGAGGAGATAGAGATGGTGCTGAAACTTGGGTTGTTATGTTCTCAATCCAACCCAATGGCCAGGCCCAGCATGCGCCAAATTGTTCAGTACTTGGAAGGGGACGCTCCCATGCCGGAGATGACTTCTATCGAAACTTCAGATGGTGATTATGAAGGTTTCGATGATCTTGCCATGTCCTACTCGTCTTCCCTGGATAAGGCTTTCGCTCATTCTTCTTCTTCCTTCGAGAAGGCTTTCGCTCATTCTTCTGATGCTCAGTCTCTCCTATCTGGTGGCCGTTGAATGTTGGCTTTTATCAACGCTTAGTCCACAGATTGGGATTTTTTCACCTGAAATAAAGTATATATTTGTTACTGAGTTTGTTAATACTACAGGTTATAGTAATCCAGACTTGTTTGCTGTTGTAATAACAGTGTGAAATAATCCCAATATTCTTTGCTTTCGGAGTACCCTTGTAGCACAGTTTCTAAATCTTTTGGAACAATAATTTAGATTTCATACTATACTATTATTAAGTTAATAAAAAAATAAAACTTATATTTATAGATCCAGTTGATTTTTTAGGCTTTAAAACAGGTTTCAAAAATTAACAAAAGGTGTGGCGTAAGAATTCGAGTTTTAAAAATTTAATCTTCAAGACATCAAATATTTTCAAGATTCATCCATTGAAAATGCAGAAGTTTAAGAAAAAAAACAAAAAAAACAAAAGAAAACTATACCTTTTCCTATGTGAAGGATCAGAAATCCTTTTTTTTTTAATTTCACATATTTAAAGGCAAGAACGGAATAATGGTTGGAAGGAAATTTTCTTCAGAAAAATGTTTACTTCGTATGGATGTTTTTCTAATAAAAATTTAATACGAGTGGACAATTTATGTCCCGTTTTTATATGTCTACAATTTCCCGATGGTCAATAATCAGTGAAGTGAAAACAATTTGAACAAATCTGAAAATCCTCCGGATCTAGTGGGACCCAGACTTCAGCCTGGCATTTAATCCAACGTGGAGAAAAGAGTTCCGGAAAATAAAATTAAAGAGGGAAATTTTGATAAGATTACCGAAGCAGTGGTTGTGGTTGTGTTGAAGCATTACCAAATAATGGCGTCTTCCTCTGCGATGTTATCATCTTCTCTTCTTCCGGCCAGAGCTCCGACTGGTAACCGTCAAGACGGCCGACTCTGTCTCTTTCAAATTGGTTCAGTCCGTGCCAACAACAGCAGGGCTCGTGTCCCTTTTAGGGTTCAGGCCGCAAAGCTTCCGGCTGGAGTACACTGTCTATCCTCTTCAAATTTGTGAACTTTTCCCATTTCTGTTTCGCCTGTTGATAACTTTGTTTCCATCTGAAAAGCTTAGATAAATTCAGAATAATAAATTCATGTGGGCTAGCGAGTTACCTTTTTCTTTTCTTTTTCCAAGGTTGAATTGCCAAAAGTAGAGCCGAAATTTGAAGCCCCGTTTCTTGGATTCACTAAAACTGCTGAAATCTGGAATTCCAGAGCCTGCATGATGGGCCTCGTTGGGATTTTCATAGTAGAGCTGGTGAGTTTTCCGTTAGGTTTCTATCTTTTACTTCTATATTCAAATTAGTGGGTTCTATTCATTTTTGTCTGATTTTTCAGATTTTGGACAAAGGAATACTTCAGGTGATTGGAGTTGATGTTGGTAAAGGCCTAGATCTTCCTCTATGATTTCCAGAAAACTTGTAATCATCTTGAGATCCTCTGTTCTTTCATTCAAAATTGTAACTGTAACAGAGCACTTTCAACTGTATCAGAGAATTCTACAATCTTCAAGTTCTTAAACTTCAAAAGTTTTTACATAACATCGTCAGTGTAGAGAATATGTTCACTCTCTTGTCTTCTGTAAGGATTCCTAATAACCAGAACTCGAGAATATTGCAAACTAAATAACCCTACAGATTCGAGTATCGATAACAGGCACCTTGGAAGGAGGCTGAGCTATGTCCAGTGCTTCTGCCAGTGATAACCTGCGATTCCTCCAAGCAAGTTGCGCCCATTTCTTCATCTGCTCTCCTTGAGTCTTTCTATTCTGTTGGACGCTAAGTACCTCCCCATACCCACCTACAGAGGCAACCTGATGTCAGTGACTAGTTTCATTATCGGTCAATACTCAGGTCACCACGGTTATGAAGCTATGTCTCTGCTACAATATCATATGAATTTATGAGAGATTTTCAACCATAATCAGTGGCGGGGTATGATCAGTTCATCTGGGTATCATTTAAGAGTGCAACTGAAAGCTGTCAAATGTTTAACCACTAAAACTCTAGTTATAAACATTTTGATCTGATGCACTGAATTGTTTGTTCTTTATATAAGCCTCGAGCCAAATGCTTAGAGTCGCTTAGATGCTTGATCAGTACCTCTAGCGATGGCTGCTATGTCTCTTCCGTCCACCTTTGCTTGTTCTCCCGTGCCTTCAAAAGAATAAACCATTCAGTTTAAAATTAATAAGTTATGATGGTGAGTTGGTTCATAATACCTTCCACCTCTAATGGTGAAACTTTCAGCATCTCTATTGCTCTCCTATAGAGTCCCTGTAAATGAAATTTTGGAGCAATCTGCTGAAATGCAAGTATGCAACTAACAAGAAAAACTTGATAATTTGATCAGAAGCCTAATTGCGAACTGAAACTGAATTGCATAGACAACTTTGCGATGACTAAATAAGTTGTATAATTTTTAAGTACTAACTTGACAAAAGATTCGAGAGTAGTAGAGTATGCAGGCAAGTAGACAAGATGAACGAAAAGCCAGGATCTTTGGAAGAGAAATCAACACCTTTCTAAATGCACAAAATGATGAATAATTTTTGCTTATAATTGAAGGGAGTTTAGAACACAAGTGAAGCAGGGGAAAAAGCCACGCCACAACAATTCTCACAAAGTAATTTGATAGTAGATTTACACGAGACAAATGATTCAGACCAGAGCTACCTCTTCTCAAATTGACGTTCGGTTAACTTCAGACAATTTCATTTTCAATTAGAAATCTTCTAATGCAACTTCATTTCCCTTTTGATAGAACTCTTCCCGTAACCCTTGCAAGGGCACTAGGAATTGGGACTTAGTATTTACTGCTTAATGTTTCTAAGTCATAGTTACCCTTGATATGTCACTTCTATAACTAAAACACTTCGCCAAGTTAACTAGACTAAATTACCAACCTGCGCCTCATGCAACAAGTTTGATTAACAACAAAGAATCTACATATTCCAAACAGAAGAGAGCAGGAGCAAAATCCAACCTCCTGAATCAAAAGTGAACTTGAATGTTCCTTCATTGCTTTGTGTCGAAACATGAGTGCTATGCAGGTTAAGACAACGCCAACCTTGGGATGGTGAGATCCTGTACCATGTAATGTTCCTAAAATCAGAACCCCAGATCCACTTGGGAAATAGCCAAACAATGCCACAGGAGAACAAACAGGAACCTCAGTTGTATATATATTGTACAGATTCAAATATACTGGAAGTTCTAAACTAACTAGCATACCAAAATATTCTTCTGTTTTAGTTAACGCATTTGTCAGTATGTCCTCAGCTTCAGCAAAATTCCTAAACAAAACAGGGTATAATTAAGATTTGTGATTCATGCAACAAGGAAATCTAATTGACAAGTAGCCCAACATAGCAGAATAATCAAGATGCTACCCCAAGTTCCCCTCAAGCTGTCCTAAAGAACAAGTCGCAGCCAAGTATACTTCCTTTGGAGACATATTACCGCCAGCTAATGCACATTGCTCGCTCAAATCTTTGACTTCTGATCCCATTTCTATTACTCTCTGATACACCTCTTTTGCTGATGAAAAGTTGTGTGTGGCATGTAAGAATTCTCCATATGATAAAGCAGCACTGCCTACAAACCGAAATGTTAATAGAATGTAATAATTAAATTTTCCCACGTGGATCGTTAAAAGTGAACCTCACCAGCACATCTTTCAATAGTTTGAAACCCTTTAAACAACGATTCAGCTGCATATAGATAACCAATAGTTAACTTAAGTAAAAATTAGAGACAGAAACCACAGCAGAACAAAGTTGTAGAGAGAAAACAAAAATATAAACACCTGCTTCAAGATTATTATTAACAAGCTCAACCAGCCCCTTTACAGCTTTAACACGAGCTCTCAGAACCCCAGAATTTCCATCATCAGCATTTGGCTCACTACTTTGCAATAGTTTTGAGCATTTATCTGCGATAACTGATGAAGAATCATCCTATATATGAAAAATCATCCCCAGATAACTTCGATCCATGTTACTTAATTTGAGGTGAGAAAAGGAAAAGATCACTTGAAGCAACGTGAAAAGCAATAGGGATATTTACCAGGCCTAATTCGAGATGAAGTCCAGCAAGTGCTTCAAGAGCGGCAACTATAAGAAATACAAGAATCAGTTACAGTCGAACACGAGCCCCCGATAATTAATTTGAACCGAGCTTAACAAGGCTAAAAGAATGGACTAAAAAGACTTGGAAACTTTACCTCTAATGTCAAGGGAGGAATGTGCTAAATCCTCGACTCGCTGAAGCTTATCTATAGCATCCTGAACATTACCTCTGAAACAACCAAAATGGAACAACTATTAAGCAATCAGTAATTCTATCCAATATTATTACCCGGCTATATAAAATGAATCGAACAAGAATAGATGAAACAGAAGGAAAACCTTTCAGAAAGCAAAGTAGACATAGCAAGTAATACTGCTCCCCTGGAGTTATCGGCATCTTGACCTTCATTTGATTGAGCAGAGAGGCACTGCTCCAGAACCAGAAAACCTTGTGCGTATGATTCGTCTAATTGTCACATTAAGAAGATTACAGACCAAAAAGAATCATACCCATTTTTGACATAAAAACGACTCCAGGAGTTGTAAGAATCAAGAAACAAGACGAAATAAGTAAAACAAATAAAGATATGGACCTGATTTCAGAGACCTAGCGTGAGAGAGAGCATAATTGATCATCTGAAGAGTGACCGAGCTCGCATTTGGGCGGTCGATTCCAACGTGAAGTAGCCTCAACGGTGAAGCTAGCCATAAGCACGACGAAGGAGGAAGAAGAGAGCAACGGGAGCATGAGCCCAATCTCGCAGTTCGAACGACGGCGGCGGTGGTCTTGGACAGCAGAACGGCGACGCGATTCATGGGTACCAGAGAGTCGGTGTTCGAACCAAAGTTTTGGCTGATTATGTGTTGCCAAAACTGGCCTCCCTCCAAAATCCAAAATACGAGAGAGAGAGAGAGAGAGAGAGAGAGAGAGAGAGAGAGAGAAAACGCTTAAATTCAACGCCAAAGATAATAAATGAGTTTATAAAGTTTGAGCATAAAAAATATTTGTCAATTTTCACGAAATTGTCGAGTTTTTAAATTTATGAAAATATTGATGTCCATAAATATGTTTAGAAAATTCAAGAAATTCATAAAATATATGTATAACCCTTCCAAATGAATTTTATAGTTTTTCATGGTAATATTTATTTTACAATATAATAAAAATATAGATATCGATATTGAATTCATAGATATGTAAAATAGAAATATCAACATGTCGAAAAAAATCTAAAATCGTTTAAATCACCCCATTATGGGAAGATGAGACAAATACGTGTTTAAACATTTTGTGCAGTCTTTATCTTCAAGTTACTGATATTTTCAACCTTAAATTGCTTTGATCTTCTTCAATCATCCCCGTTCTCATTAAGTTTAGAACAGCGGAACTTTAACAACATCAACATAGTGCAAACTCTGCCTATATATTCCATTAATAGTCTCTCTCACTTAATCACCCAATGAGAATATAAAGTAAGGCTTCTAACAACTCAAAAGCAGCAAGCAACAATATTTTAAAATGAAGAGAAAACAAAAGCATGAAATTCAAAACTTCAACGTTCATCAAGCAACTTTACCCTTTTTGAACAACCCAAGCAATCGTTTCCATGAAAATTTGACTACTTTTTTTCATGTACAATGAGAATCTGCTTGTGTGGAAATGAAATTTCATGATTTTTGCAATTAAATAAATCCATCATCTTCAGGGAGAGCAGCATATTTGAAAGAGAAAATGTAGCAAAGTGAAGCATCAGTTTAGCTGAGTACAAGTTCAATCTATCAAAGCGAGAGAGAGAATGACCTCAATTTGAAGGAATGGATATATCCCTTCTTTACAGTGAAAGTGAGAGTGGGAGGAGTATCACACGGGAAAAACAAAGGGTTGTCCAATGCAGCCTTTAAATGATACCTCTCTTCCCAAATCTGTCAGTCAGATCACAAAGTTTCAGATCATGTATTTCTTTCTGTTTCTCGTCTTCTGTTCCGCGATCTCCATCTTGCTTACGAGTAATTAAGCGTACTTGGATAGTTTCGTCTTTCGGTAACTTTCCTTTCCTATTCACTTCATGGACTAAGGTTTTCCTTTTCTGCTTGCAGGTGGAGAGCAACTCATTTTAGCAAACAACTGCAAGGAAAGTGTCTGGCCTGGAATACTCGGCAATTCAGGCCACCAGACCCCAATGGATGGTGGTTTTCATCTCGGCAGCGGCAAGCACGTAGTGTTGGAGGTGCCAAGGAAGTGGTCAGGCAGGATTTGGGGCAGGCAAGGCTGTTCTTTTAGCCATGATGGCAAAGGAACGTGCGACACTGGAGATTGTTCGGGCAGATTACACTGTCGAGGTACTGCTGGTGTTCCTCCAGCAACTATGGTTGAAGTAACTCTGGGATCATCTATTTCGCCCCTGCATTACTATGATGTTAGTTTGGTAGATGGGTTCAATTTGCCTCTTTCAATGAAGCCGATTGGGGGTGGAACTGGCTGCGGCGTCGCATCCTGCGATATCGACGTGAACATTTTCTGTCCATCAGCATTGGAGGTGAAGAAAAAGGGAAAAGTGGTGGGCTGCAAGAGCGCCTGCTTAGCAATGCAATCAGCCAAGTACTGCTGCACAGGGAAGTATGCAGACCCCAAAACCTGCAGGCCAACACTATTTGCTCATTTATTCAAAGCCATGTGCCCCAAGGCTTACACCTATGCTTTTGATGACCCTTCCAGCCTTCGTAAATGCAAGGTTTCACGTTATGCCATCACTTTCTGCCCTTCCATGTGAGAACGATTCCGAGTTGCTGCAGGAGGAAAAGTCTATGACAGTACAAAAATAATGCCTTCTAGCAGATCTAAAAGTTCTATAAATTGTGGTTTATTCAACCATCCTATGTTTCCTATCTTCTTTTTGTTAGCTACATAGAAATAGAGTCCAATGAGTATATGTTGAAGATTTTTGCATTATGTATCAATATAAATATCATGTTTCAGAGAAATCAAATTAGTTCATCTTTGTTTTAACCTCAACTTGCTTATCAAAGTTATATCTATTGCTTTGAGTTTCCTATTCAGACTTCTATCAATATTTTGTAATACATATCATCCCAGAAAAGAGATTGACAGTAAAACAACATGTTTATAACTTGCTTTAGTGTTCGTAAATGTTCCCTCATATTGACAGGAGTAATAGCTTTTAACTAACCTATAGAATAGCAACAAGTAATCTTCAGCAGAGAGATTTGTATTCATTTTCATATCTTGTGCAAAAAACAGCCAACAAAAAATAAGCTCTTTCTGATTCTTTGGAGCAACACTTTTTGGATAAAACTCATGGTTAAAACAAAACAAATACAGAATGAAAACACTTTGTCAAAATTCCTAGACCAACGAAATAGAATTATGAGAGTATAATTCCACACGCTCAAATGTCCTAATTAAAATTTTTTAAAACAAAGCACTCCCACATTTATTAAACTTGAGATCCTCTACTAAACTACTAGCAGTAAAAAAGGGAAGAGTGAACTGGAGTTTCATTGGGCAGAAACCAATGAATTTAGTCGATTAAACAACAACAACCTCTCAAGAACTTGAGGGCCTCTTTGAGAGTATAATTTTTGTTGTTTCTAGGGAATTACCTTCAATATCCACCGGTGTAAGCTCCATTAGCTTCCAAGACTTCTTCAGGAACTTCCATCTCGTGAATTATTTCCCTCATGCACTTGATGACATCCACACTCTTTCAGTAAACCACCTTCGATCCTTCTTGTAATGGTTAATATCTAGTCTGATGCGTGGCAGCAGGTGGTAAGGCCATGTAGACTAGATCCAGTCATTAAAAGTCAGTCGACTACGGTCAGACCAATAATGTCAATCATTCACATTTGACTACCCAGCCTTACGAGCTGGCCACACCAGGTGACAATGACCAAGTGACAATGACCAAGTGTGACCTATCCGATGAATGATCTACCTCCATTGCAGTATGCTGCCATGTGCACCTCTCTAAGCGTGTTTGTGGCACACCTCCGCAACAATAGGTGGCATAATAGTATAGAAATAACCCACCACGTGCAAGTCTCGTAAGCATGGTCATAGCCCACCGTCTGTTACTAAGCACATGGCGATTTGTATATATACCAATGTGGACATACCTGCCACCTACCAAGTCCACGTGGTCACTTGCATTAGAATTAGCAGCCGGATATGAGAAATTTCTCCAAATAAATATGGGAAGACACTCAGTTAGAGGTATGAAATCTACCCTTTATCCAATTTGATCCAAACTAACTATGATTTAATCATCATAAAGTCTTTGGCCAACACTACACTAGTGCCTAACTTCTTGTTCACAGGTATTCAAGTGGGCTGCTATACAACCCTACACCAATTCTTCGCTCTGAAAATCAGTGTTCACCTTATCGGAAGCATCCAGCCTCAGTCACCCACGTGGAGCACTATGTGGCTTGCCACGTTGGTGAAATCAAGCTTGAGTAGTACCAAAACACTTCTCATTATCAAACACAAGCAAGTTCAATCCAATCTATTCGGAACTTTAACAGTAGGCGAAATACATATTCAAGCAACACCATCCCCAAACAAAATCCAGCATGAACTCAACGCAGACTAGCTAACCCAACATTTACACAAACAAAATCAGTATAATGCATTATTGAATTTGTAGTTAATGGTCATAATACACCCGTTGGATTCGAACCAATTTTCTACCAATTGTTCGTTTCATCAGGACTGCCTACACCATCTGACATTTATTAAACTCCCTTCTGCTTTTTCGAAATTAAAAATAATTAAAATCTTCAGTTCAGAGATTCGTTACCTAATCAATAAGGTATTAGGGTTCAACCATACCTCGCCAGAGCAGGACGACAACCAAAATTGCTTGGCGCGCCATGAGAGAGGTAATGAAATTGAAGAAAAAGAAGAGGCTGAAACCTTGAACTGCGCTTGAACGATAGATAAGATTCGACATGTCGAATTGTTAACTGGGTTGGTATGGGCTGGACTTCGGAGGCCCATTAAATTACTAAAATCCTCATAGCCCAAATAATAAAGGCCTTTAATATAACCTGGCCTGCAACCAAAAGAAACATTTATACATAATCTTTTTTAAATTATTATTTGATTTTGAAATTCCCAAAATATATGGAACATATCATTATAAAATAAAAGTTCACACACTATCTCTATATTTTTTGCTTGATTCATTTTCACATATATTTTGATCATGTTTTTTCAACTTTTGCCTAGTTCTGTGTCTTTAGAACATATTGGTTATTATACTTAAAAGAAAAACTTACTATTTTTTGCCTGCGATTTTCATTTTTTAACGTATCACTTAATTTATTTACTAATTAAAAAAACATAATCACAAATGTTTATAAATTATTTCCATTGTACATATAATATGTGTTAAAATTTTATAAGTGATCATTTTTAACGTATCACTTAATTTATTTACTAATTAAAAAAACATAATCACAAATGTTTATAAATTATTTCCATTGTACATATAATATGTGTTAAAATTTTATAAGTGATCATTCTTAAAAAATAAGAGAATTAAAATGGATATTTCAAAAGTACCTGGACCAAAATTAATTAAAGTTTAAAGTACAGTAATCAAAATGAAGGTTTATAAATTACATGGACAAAAATAAATCAAAGTGGAAGGTAGATCCACCCAAATAATATTTGAACTAAAATAAAATAAAATTTAAAAGATAAAATGAATATGATTTTTTCCAATACAATAAATATGGAGAATATGAATTCAAATCTCCAATTTAAAAAAGTAGATATTATTTATTGTTGACTTATGCGATTAAATGCATATGATTTATTATTTATTAATAGGTATTGCTTTTTTTTGTTTTTAAGACATTATGTATTACTTTGGTTTATTTAAATTGAAGACAGACGCACATGGCGGCAACGTACAATAATTAATGCTAATTATAAATTAGTTTAATGAAAATCATATAACGAAATTGGCTTAGTAGTTAAAAAGGCTAAAAGAGTAAATTCCACGATTTGACAAGACGCGCCCCCGCTGTTGAAGTTCCACGCAATTGTTTATAGCCTCCATTTCCGTCTCTCTCTCTCTCTTTCTCTCGATTTTACTACAGCACTTAAAATTTGAAGCTTTTCTGCAATTTTGGCATCCATCCTTCCGTTCGAGGAAGATCATTTTTGGATTCTTGGAATTTCTTGGGGTTCGTTGAATTGCGCGCATCGAATTCGAATCGGTAATTTCAATCTCTAATCAATTTTATATAATTAGGGTTTATTTGGTAAAGAAGTTGGGGACATTGTTTTCGATTGATCAATTGATCGGATCGACGTATTGGTGCTACAGATGCAATCGGTTCCTCGGGGTTCGGGCTGGGGCCCTAGATTCGGTCCGTTGTTCTGACTGTGGTGGAGAAAACGTTGAAGAATTTTGGTCGCCGCCCTCTCTGTCTCCGTTTCGCCATCGGTTTCCGGCTGCTGCGATGTACCACGATGACGCTTCCGACCCAGACCCCTCCTTCGTCCCAAGATTGCGTCGCAGCAGAAGAAACGGTGAGGATCGCGCCCCTTTTAATCGTATCATCGTTCTACGCGATCCCTCTAATGCGGGCGCTATTAGCAATAATGGTATTGGAGCTGGAGGTAATTACGAGATTTATTATGATGATGGTACTGGGTCTACCCTGCGGCCCTTACCTTCTAATATATCCGAATTCTTGATGGGATCGGGGTTCGACCGCCTTCTTAATCAATTGGCGCAGCTGGAGGTGAATGGGGTCGGCTCATTGGAACACCCACCAGCTTCAAAGGCTGCAATTGAATCTTTGCCCGTGGTTAAGATTCTTGCTAGCCATGTGCCCGTGGAATCACATTGTGCTGTCTGTAAGGAACCGTTTGAACTGGACTCTGAGGCTCGAGAAATGCCGTGTAAGCATATCTACCATTCGGATTGTATACTTCCTTGGCTTTCTATCCGGAATTCATGTCCGGTTTGTCGGCATCAGTTGCCTACCGATGGACATGGCAGTGGTCGGAGCTCCCCTGCGTCTGCAGAAGAAGTTGTTGGATTAACAATTTGGAGGCTTCCGGGTGGGGGATTTGCTGTTGGGAGGTTTACCTGGGGTAGGGGAGCTGCAGAGCACGACCTTCCTGTTGTTTACACTGAAATTGATGGTGGGTTTAGTACCACCAGCGGTATTCCAAGGAGGATTTCATGGGCGTCAAGCGGAAGGAGATCAAGTGAGGGTGGTGGTTTTCGTCGTGTTTTTCGCAATTTCTTCTCTTTTTTTGGCAGGTTTAGGAGTTCATCACATCATTCTAGTTCAGGGACTGGTTTAATGAGAAGGAGTTTCTCATCTACATTATTCAACAGACGCTCAAGGAGGAACAATCACCTTACGGCGTCCTAGGCGAATTATACGTTTCCTGCTTACTTATACTTATAGAGAGGTTGAATTCCCAGCATGTACTCCCTTTAGAGATTTTGAGTGATACTGGACCTATAACAGTCTTCCTTTTGGGTGATGATGTAGATGTACAATTTTTATTTTACTTTTACTAGGTGTATATAGCAATACATCAAAAATAAATACATAATTCGTTAACTTAAATGTAGTTGACTGGAGAAAGTATATGTAGAGACAAAGAAGGGAGAGAGTTGTACAATCTGCCTGGTCAAGGTTTTGTGGCAGTTCAAGTATTTAGTTGTCTTTTGCTGTTTGATGTTAGAAGGAAAGAGGTGGGTAAGGAGTTCTTGCTGATGTCAAGTAGGTTCATTTATTTTTGCCTTCTATGCAATGTAACATTGTAACTTCACTGCGAAGCAGCTCTTATCCTTAAGACACGAAAATCTACATTGCTTTAAGTTAAATTTCATCTCTCTGAACTTTGCTATATGGTATTCTGTTGTACGATTATACTATCTCCTGGTGAAGTTTATAGCTTCTCTCCCAGATCTCAGCTCAAGTATCAAAATTACCCCTATCTCATCCCACCTTTAAAGAAGGCTGATTGACGATGCCAAGGAGGGTGGGGATAATTTTATACTCAGGTGAGGTCATATTTGTAATTTTGTTATTCTAGCCAGTTAATCTATATACAGTTGAAGAACTTTTCATTCTGGGCAGAGGCCTTTGTTTATTGACAAGTTGATTGATACATTATTGTTCAAAATCATGCTGCTGTACTTGAAAAGACTCTTGGCTCTAGAAAGCTCCAAGTATTCATAGCTTACTGGTTTTATTCTGTGCACCAATATATTTGATATCATCAATCATTTCTTAACTTAAGGATGACACTTGATGCATGTGCACCTTCCAGCAGCTTTCTGAGTTCATATCAAAGTAAATGTAGCTTTATTCCAAGTGTAATTTCCTTTATGGCACCCAATCAGATGATACCAAAGTGCTGAAAATGAGTAAGAGGACGTCTCTTTCTCTCTTGTATGAACTTGTCAAGAGTTTCGGGCAGGAAAGTGAGCACGCAGCACAGGTTGTACTCCTTTTTCATGTCTTGAAAATGAACTACCAAGGAATGGAAAGCTTATTCGTTTTGTTTGGTATCAGAGATGTAAGGTCACATGTGTTGGAACTTTTTGAAATTTGTGTCCCTTATGCAGATTCCTTCTCAGTCATGCCACTCGGCGGCAGATGTAAGCTGTGATTGTTGGATTTTTGTTATAATATCTAAGCATAAGTGACAAAGGCATAATCAGCGATAAGACGAGACAAGGAGTTGTTTTTGAGGTTCTTTGCATGATACAAAAATAAGGCTTTTCATGTCTTATACTATTTGGATTTTGTATGTGACGAATGACTGATCAATGCACATTTCAGTAGGGAGGCCAAAGGATGTTCGAGACTAACCTACCTAAAAAAATGTCTACATCTGTTAATATGTGTGATTTGTGACTCGTTATGATTATGAAAATTTTGTGTGGTGGTTATTATTTTTATTTTGTTGGTATACGCTCGTTTGGTAACATTCCTGTTTCTTAATTTTTAACGAAGAAAAATGTATTGCGTGATTCTAAATTCTAAGAATTCAAGTATGATAAAACAATTTTTTTATTTATGTTTTGGAACAAATTGGAAAAGGGAACGAGAAAGGAGAGACTAGTTTTTGTTTCTAAAATTTCTATATAATTGTGGAACAAATTGGAAATGGGAACAAGAAATGGGAGACTAGTTTTTGTTTCCAAATTTCTATACAATTGTGAGAATGTTTCTAAAAAAGGAGAAACAAGAAACAAAGTTAGTTAAAAAAATATTTAGATTTCTTAAAAAAATTGGAAACGAGAAACAAGAAATGGGAATGTTACCAAATGAGTCCTTAGTTGCTTGAATGACTTTGGAGCCAAATTTGAAAATTTTTGTGGTTACTTTATACATTTTTTGTCGTTTATTAAGTTTTTAAGTGAAATATAAATGTAAACTGTCGACGATGAATTTCAGAGAAGTTCACATGTTTTTCGGAGGAGTGTATGCGGCCTGTAAGTAAAAAACTCGACGTCTATGCGGTGTCCCACCTAATAGGAATAGACACCTTGGGATTTAAGTGACAGATTTTTCACTTACCTAGTATTTAAAAAAGTCGACGTCAATGCGGTGTCCCACTTAATAGGAATAGACACCTTGGGATTTAAGTGACAGATTTTTCACTTACCTAATATTGGAAGGAGTCCTATTTTGTCCGCAAGTTTCATGCTGCAATCTTTCATCCCAATCCGACGCGTGTAAATTTATTACACGTCAAAAACATAAGTGTGTTATACAAACTATATTTTAAACACAAAACAAAAAAGTTCAATATCTTCAACTCACACACATTCTTAGATTGAAGGTTGAAGGTTGAAACTTATAATTTAGCATAACAATACTTTCCTACTAGCTACATGGAGCTCGCCACTAAATTTTTTACAAACATGTTTTAAAGAAAAAATCTACTCTCTCCTTCTGGTCAAAATTTAGAGTATTTTCCTTAAACATCATAAAATCCAGAATGTGGGCCATCCTTATCTGCAGAGGTGCGAGAACTTGAAGTCCGACGTAGCCTTATCCATAATCCAAATTTCGAACCACCAAATATAAAACTAAAACCTCCATCATCACCAATATTCAGATCCAATTTCTTCAGTTCCCAAACAATAAACATGGCATCCTTGTGTTCATTTCCACGCATTTTCTCTGCAGACCCCATCAAGCAATCGCCGCCGCCCACCGCCCCTTTTCCGCCGTCCAATCAATTCGCCGGGAAACCGCCGGCCTTGGCCTTCCGGCATAGCACCGCCAACAAGAAGAGAACTTCCACGCTGGTTGCCGCTGTCGGAGACGTCTCCGCCGACGGCACCACCTACTTGATCGCCGGCGCCCTCGCCGTCGCTCTCGTCGGAACTGCCTTCCCCATCCTCTTCTCTCGCAAAGATTTGTAAGCAACCACCGCAAAATTCCACTCCCAATTCGCATAAATTCAACATTACATTTGATTTTTATTTTGCTATTTTACATTTATTGGGAATTTCGTCGCTGTTCTTGATGTTAATCGCTGACAATTGGTTTTTAGATGTAACCATGAATATTAATATTTGATTCCGATTTTGATTTCAGTTTCTGGACATTAAGGAAAATAATTAAAACTTCAACTAACTAACATGTGTGTTTAAGAGGGGTTTTTAATGGCGGCGGTGGTTTTGTGGTGTGCTCCTCCGCAGGTGTCCGGAATGCGACGGCGCCGGGTTTGTCCGGCAGGGAGGGGCGGCGCTGAGGGCAAATGCGGCTCGGAAAGACCAAACTCAGATCGTTTGTGCCCGTTGCAATGGCCTCGGCAAGCTCAACCAAGTCGACAAATAAATGTATAAACTTTTTCCGTTTTTATTTGATTTCGTTTTCAATTTCCGTTTTAAATATAATCCTAAATTACATATTTTATTAATGTGAATGTAATTAAGTATTAAAATATGTTATTAGTTCATCTACTTCTCAATTTTGCTTGTGATAAAATATTTGTCGAAGTGAATAAAGTTCAACAGTAATTAACATATTTCAAATTAATAAAGTTTTGAGTTTTATCTTTGACTAAATTGTTGCTGAAAAGTACCAAGAATAAAAAAATATTATGAAGGTAAAAGTACATGGGCCGAAAATATAATTTAATAATTCTAATTTTAAATTAATTGTTTATATTCCTCATGTTTTAGTAATTTGTTATAAAATGTGTCTATATTGTCGATATCTAGAAAGGATGTTTTTCAAACATATTAAACAATAATGTATGTTTGTTAAAACAAATTTTTATTATAGTTTGTTGACGTACTAACCTAAAAATTTATGTCAAATGAGAGCTAACCTATTTTTTCAAAATCATCTCTTAGCAAGTGCGTGAAATTATTCCTATGTTTCTAAATTCCTCTTGATTCTCTCTCAAACAAAATTGGACAGCGATTCTGATCATGATCTCGTCATGTTCTAGTAATTTTATATTTTCAGATCCATCAAACCTATTTAAAGTGATACATATTCTCAATCAAATTAAAAACGTGATTTTACATGTGGCAAAAAGTTAGAGAAACTTATTTAGAAAAGGATGTCATATCTCATTTGGGTTCAAATTTTCAAATCCGTCCAATCACCTCTATGGTGTTATACATTGAGTCATTGAGAGATGTTTTTGGAATTAAAAAACGATTTATAGGGTTTTTTTAGAATGATTTATAGGCATTATAAAATATATATAATATGGTGATATCAATTTTTATTTTCCTAATATATTATTTTTAAGGTAATGAGACATTCTTAAGAATATGATTCAAGACAGAACGCGAACGGTGGACTGTGGAGAGGTTATTTATATTTCTTGATATTATTAGTTAAATAATAATTTCTACTTGCAATTAATAGGCTTCTCATTCAACGAATAGAAATTAAATTTGTTGACCAAGAGAAATCAAATCAACCACCAACATACTATGAAGGCGTTTGTCATGTGAGTGTGAATTATTGTAAATGTATAGTACATCACACTACCTTCTTAAAAGTTCTTAGGTTTTCTATAGAAGTAATGTCCAAAGATATGTAGTGTAGAAAGAAAATCTTTGTATTTGAAATCTGTATTTGTCCCTCCTCAATTTATAGCTACATAAACCTTGATAACAAATATCCACTAAAAAGTAAAATACTTGGTCGCATCGTAAAAAATTACCGAGTATGTTTTACCATTGTGGAATGCCAATTGCTAGGGACTATCCCTCAACATCATTTGAAAGACCTCACGATCATTTTTCTCTTAGGGATCTCTTCTCTCATGATATGGAGGGTCGTCTTCTTCTAATATGAACAAATTTGAAATCAATTACTTATAACTCATTTGGTAATATTCTCGTTTCTTATTTCAATTTTCTCTTTTTTAATTAAAAAAAAAAAGAATTGTTTGGTCCCCAACACCTATGGATGCAAGAATGATAAACCAATATTTTTATTTACACGAAAAGAAATTAGAAATGAGAACCAAAAACAAGAAACTTTGTTTTCGTTGTTTCCAAAACTTATATACAATTTCGATAATATTTCTAAAAAACTTAAGAAAACAAAAAACATAAATAGTTGTCAAATGCTTAAATTTGTTAATAAAATTGAAAACGAGAACAAAGAACATTACTGGATGGACTTTAGTTACTAATAACTATCATTTAATTCTGAGTTAAAATAATAGGAACAGACAGGTAAATGGTAAAGTAATTTATTTGGAATGTTCTAGATTTATATGAATAGTCG
>NW_019104524.1:779908-804985 GCF_001995035.1 Momordica charantia
ATATATATATATATATATATATATATGCAACAATTAAAGAATACGAACTCTTAATTCCTAAATTTGAAGAAACATTTAATCTTATGACCAAAATTCCAAAATATGCTCATTTTAACTTCTTAAACTTGGTAAATAGTTTTAATTAGCCTCCGCGTCAATTTTCTAACAATGAAACTAAAGGAAGTTTGGTAAATGTTCTTTTTTCTGGTTGAATGGAGCTCATTTTCAATTTTCTAAAAATATAAGCGTTTAGTAATGGTTTTGTAGAAATTTGGAAAAAAAACATCATTTCTGATTTCTTTTCCAGTTTCTAGTTTTTATCAAAATATAAATAAAAGTGTTATTTTATCCTACTTATAAAATATAAAGGAAATATTAAAAAGTAAATATTATATAAAAATTTAAAATATTTATTTATAAATCCTCATATTAAAATTTTAATTAAACAAATATATATATATATATGTATGTATATTTCAGTAAAAAATAATAAATAATTATCAAATATCTCTATGTTTCTTTTTCAATAAAGAAAAGGATAATAAACAAGAAATAATTATTAAAAACAGTTTGTTTTTAATTTATTAAAAATTAAGAAACAATAAATAAAAACTTACCAAATCAGTCTTTTAAGTAGACTTTTTATTTTTTAAAATGATGTGGGCATCCTTTTTTGGCTTGAAATGAGAGGAGAAAATAAGGAGGGGAAGAAGAAGAATAATGTCATAAGTAAAAAATATATATATGATTAAAACAATTTCTCAAATTATTTTAAAGTAGATCAATCACATGATAAAGTCCTTCATTGTTCAACTTATCCACCCATCGTTTCATAAATATCATGAAAATAATATTAATTTAAACCATTTCTAAATATCGCATTTAAAATTTTATAAATTGAAATAAAGAGGGTTTCAAAATTTTCCTAAAAATTAAAAAAAATGCAAAATAAATAGGGAAAGAAATCATTTAAACTAAATAGTTGGGCCCTGGGGGATTTAATATACAACTGAGACGGAGAAAAAAAATAAAAATAAAAATAAAAAAGGCATGCTTTGAACATGGGAATGCCATTAAATGCATCTTATCCCTTCGCATCCAATCCACAAGGCTCACAAATTTCCCTTTTCTTTTTTAATTTTTTTTAAACATTTCCTTTTTAATTTTAGTTTACTTTGGTATTTTATAGTAAATTACAAGTTGAGTCTCTCAATTTTTAAAATTTATATGTAACAGGTCTTTAAATTTTAAAATGTGTTTAATAGGTCATCTAGTATTCAATTTTGAGTTCTTAATAGATCTATTATTTTTTTTACTTAAAAAAATGTCTAATCAATTCTTGAAATTTAAATTTCTTAATTTTTAATTTTTTGTCTAGTAGATCCCTGAATACGACATTTTAAAAATTAATGAATCTATTACATATAAATTTTTGAAATTTTTGTTTAATAGGACATTGAATTTTTTGTTCCTCCTTAATAAGTTCGTGAAATTTTAGGAATATTGATTAGATCAATAGACCTATTAAATACAAACGTAAAAGTCCAATGATCAAAAGAAACGATATCGACAGCTATTAGATACAAAATTAAAAGTTCAGATACTCATTAGAACTTTTTGAAGTTCACGAAGCTATTAGACATAAACATAAAAATTCGGGGATTAAATTTGATTTGTAACTTAACCTATTTTATATTAGGTAAATGTCAATTTTAATATTCAATAAATTAAAAATTGTGTTAATTTGACGAAGTTATAGCTTTTATTAGCTTCAAGTTTTCAAATCTCTCTTAATGGAGAATCCATTTTCATTTTGTGCGGTTTTGCTAAAAGGAAAAATAATTCCCTTTTTAAATTCTACTTTTGCTCCAACAAGAAGCAATTCCATTCTTTCTTTTTTGAGTGAGAGAATTATTGTACTATATATTATACCACTAATTATAAATTTGTCATGTATAATGGAAAATGTAAGAAAATTAAAAAAATGAATATATAATGATTTAAAACAAATTAACTAATATAGTTTTTTTTTTTGGTGGGGTGCTTGTTTGTTACATCAAACATGTAGCAGACACATTTATACAATAATCTGATTATGTAAAAACCGCGTATTGATAAAATCTTCTAAAACCATAATTAGAAATATTTCAAAATCCTTCCAATTATTAATTAATGTCTTTGCTGATCTGGCATGCAATTAACGTGGCATTATTCTTAATTAAAAATTTCCACGTGTCAACATCCGCATCTTTTGACCCGGTGCCTTGTCCGGTTCACTAATTTTGTCTAAATATTAATTACTCTGCTTTTGCATCGCTTCTTCTCCAAGTGTTTTTCTTTTTTCACCTTACTGAAATATTTTTATATTATATAACCGATCCATAAATTTAATTAATATTTCTTCCTTACTAAATAACAAGGGAAAAAAAATTCATCATGTGTTGTTCTGTTACACTATAATTATTTTTTTTATTATTCAATGAAGGGAAACACCTAGGTGTCCTTTCTCAATAATTTCCCAAATAGGGTAGGCAATTTTTATACATAAACAATTTATCGACTCATTAAATATTTTTTTCGTAATTGTTGCTACTTTTATAAAGATGAAATATTTTAATTTCCCGTCTAAAATACGATACCAAAATACCTATTTTGGCCTTCACGGAGAGAGGAAAAAAAAATCTAGCCCAATATACATGGGACAGAGTACAGAATTTAGTTGTCTCGTCTTGCTTAGACATTGTGCTTCTGCACCGAATACCCTCAGGAGATCTCAGTGTTAATTTCTTTTTTTTTTTTTTTACTTTTTTTTTTACTTTTTGGGTTTTTAAATTGTTGGATCTTCGTAAGGGAGAAGGTTCTAAGAGGAGTTTCGGAGCTGCAAAGATTTCAGAACACTCTGTTCTCGTAAACTAAAACAGAGCCAACGGGACTGTTTGGTTGGGGGGATTCCAATTTTCCGGGAAAGAAAGTGGAGAGAAAAAAGAAAATGAGGGATCATATTGCTTTCAATTTCTCAAACAGCCCATTTCTCAAATCTTGTTTTTTCTTCTTCTTATGTACTCTGATTTGTGGCTTTCAGAATACCAAACTCTGCTCCTCCTTAAACCCAGCGCTTGTTTTGCCTTTGAAAACCCAAGTGATTCCGCCGGAATCCGTCCGGCGATCTCCCGACAAGCTTCCATTCCGGCATAACGTCAGCCTCACCGTTTCTCTGACGGTGGGCACGCCGCCGCAGAACGTCACCATGGTCATCGACACCGGCAGCGAGCTCTCGTGGCTCCACTGCAACAAATCACAGAATTCTTCTTCAAATTCGTCCTCCACATTCAACCCGATCCGGTCATCCTCGTACTCTCCGATCCCTTGTTCTTCGTCCACCTGCACCGACCAGACACGGGATTTTCCGATTCCGGCATCTTGCGATTCCAATCAACTCTGCCACGCCACTCTGTCCTACGCCGACGCCTCCTCCTCCGAAGGGAATCTTGCCGCCGATACGTTTTACATCGGAAATTCCGGAATTTCCAATGTAGTTTTCGGTTGTATGGATTCAATTTTCAGCTCCAACAACGAAGAAGACGCCAAAAACACCGGATTAATGGGTATGAATCGCGGATCTTTGTCATTTGTTTCGCAAATGGGTTTCCCCAAGTTTTCTTACTGCATATCGGAGTATGATTTTTCCGGTTTGTTACTCCTCGGAGATGCTAATTATTCATGGCTGGGGCTGGCTCCGTTAAACTACACTCCATTGATCCAAATGTCGACCCCGTTACCTTATTTCGATCGCGTCGCTTATACGGTCCACCTCGAAGGGATCAAAGTTTCGAACAAGTTGCTTCCGATACCGGAATCGGTTTTCGAACCGGACCACACCGGAGCCGGCCAAACCATGGTCGACTCGGGCACGCAGTTCACGTTCCTTCTCGGACCGGCTTACACCGCGCTCCGGGACGAGTTTCTGAACCAAACCGCCGGTTCGATTCGGGTCCTCGACGATCCGAATTTCGTCTTCCAAGGAGCCATGGATCTTTGCTACCGGGTTCCGCTGAACCAATCCCGACTCCCGCCGCTCCCGGCGGTGACGCTGGTGTTTCGCGGCGCCGAAATGACTGTTTCCGGCGACCGTATTCTGTACCGAGTTCCCGGAGAAATAAGGGGAAACGATTCTATCCACTGTTTCACATTCGGAAACTCGGATCTTCTCGGCGTGGAAGCGTACGTGATCGGGCATCTTCATCAGCAAAACGTGTGGATGGAATTTGATCTACAGAAGTCCCGGATCGGCTTGGCGGAGATTCGGTGCGATTTAGCGGGTCAGAAATTGGGTATGGGCCTGTAAATAACCCGGGCCCACTCCGTAGCCCATTTGATGGAGGCGTTTTAACTATCGTGGTAACTCAGCACGTGATATTGATTAAAATCTTACGGGTTTTGGTGTGTAGTCCGTAGGTCCATGCTATTATGGTGGTCCTTCCGCTTTTAATACCGTCCGTATGTGGGCCCCCCCGCCATCTGTGATATAGAAAAAGCAAGTTTGATCCGACCAGTGTAGTGAATTTGAGTGAGATGCGATGTCGCCACGTGTAAGGACAGTTTTCTTTTCTTTTCTTTTTCCCTCCCTCTCCTTCTTGTACATTTTAAATATTCATGAGCTTTTAATGTAATAACATATATTTATGTATGCGAAGTAAAATATGAACTATTTATAATATTTTTTTTGAGACAATATATATTGTGTGACACAAATGGCCAAACATTTAATGCAGATATTGAAAAATTCAATAAAGTAACCTAACAAATCAAGAGACTCAGAGGAGGTTTTGACCAATATTAATATGTATTACATCTATGCCACGAGACTATGTTGAAAAATTTAGAAATTTAATGAACAATAGAAATTCTAAACACGCATCTATAATGTATATAAGGCTTCATTTATTCGATGTTTGAAATTTGGACAATTTTAAAAATTATAGATGTAACTTTGAATCTTAAATATTGTACCTACTAAATCTAATAATTGGGGTGTAGCAAAGAAAAAGGAAGTAACCAAGAATTTTATTCTCGGTGCTCACCCATTTCAAATTTTTAGTGAAATTGTGAGTTAAGAGTTTTAAGCTTTTTTGCTTTCCTAAAAGGTTGTAATTAAATGTTATATAACAAATATTAGCATCCTTAAGTTAATAATTATACTATTTATTATTTTAATTTATTAATTTTAAACAAATATTTAATTACTTTCATTAAGACTTTTTTCAAATTTGGTAGGAAAATAAATTGATTTTTTAAATATAATTATTTCGAAAATAATTTTTAGAATATGGGGTTTGAATCTATTCTCTTAATTAACTTTAATCTCTTTGGGCCAATGAACAACTCATGATAGTTAATTAAATAATTAGGATTTATTTAGTGAAAATTGGATTTAGATTTGATTTGTGATAGACGTAACAATTTTTTCTCTCAACCTTCGTAAATTCGTCTCTTGAAGATATGTCATATTTTCATCGTCCAAATTAAAAAAGTAATACTTTAAAATTACTTCCGAAATTAATTTGTTGGTTTTCTTAACGATATTAAAGTCAATGTCCCATTGATGGGATATAATCATATAAACATTAATAAATAAAAACAGTTATTAAAAATTTTGGGATGGGCTAGGATAGGGTTGGGCCGACGGGGTTGGAGACTCCCCGTCGTTCACAGTGAGTCTAAATTGTTATCCGTATCGTCTATTTAGTCATTTTAAAGAAATAATTATGCCTTTAAATTTTAAGTTATAATTCTACCCAATCGCTACATTTAATGCATACAACGAGATGCTAGCATAAAATAATAATTAAATTATTTTAATTGTCGATTTTCTTTTTGAGTACAATATGTGTGGGTGAGGGTGGGGATCGAACTCACAACTTCATAGTTGGGATTAGTCGTCGATTTGAATATTGTTCGATTCGTTAAGATATACATTGTCGACTTTAATATAGTTGTGGAATTCATTAGAAATCTTTGAGTTAATCTTACACCCGTTGAATAATAAAAAAGATATATGGTACGTAAGTAGAGCCAACTATTTTCATAAAAACGAGATTTATTAGGTGGAATTATGACAATTTTATTGTAATAAGTGGTATCACAAAAGATTATTTTGAAATTTCTTCCCAAATATGATTGAATGGACTCACATTCATAATTATATTAGTATGAAAATATTAATGTGTCAAATTATTTAGTTATGTGTGTCATTTTTTCAACTAACAAAATAGCCATATGAAACTTCCATTAGAGTTTAAATCAAAGAACCACCAGAGGTTGCAGCCTTGGAGTTGGTTAAAACATTATATTCCTTCTTAGCTTTTGATTGGAAGGTGCCACCAATTGGAGGTTGAAGGCTGCCTCATAGCCCAACCCAATTCCATTTCCTCAAATTTATATTCATTGATTATTCTTATATGACAAAATTTCACAAACATTTTTTCTTACTCTAAGAAATCAAAATTCCAATATTTATTATTTCAATCGAGTTAGAACAATACTCAATGTGCTAACCGGTCAATATCTATCTTCTCAATGATTGTGACATTTTTTAAAACATTTTCTTTTCTGCGTTTTTTTATCCTATTTGACAAAAAAATTAACGAGGATAATTATTCATGTTAAAATATGAACTATTATAAATAGTTCAAATTTGTCAACATAAAAAAATTAAATTTGAAATTGATCATTCTATATAAATATGAATCAGATCATAGTATATATCTAGAATCATTAAAATAAATGTAGAATTAAAAGAAAAAAAAAGTGGTGTGCTGCTGAATTTGTTTGTTTTGTTTTTTCATGTGGACATGAAATAGCTTGTTAATAAGACAAGTCAATATCTCTGGGGAAAATGTAAAATGAATTTTGGTTTAACCAAACCTTCAATTTCACTCTAAAACAAAGCTTGAGCAGCAGCTACAAGTTGAGGTTGAAAGACTCATAAAATATACCCAAAAGAAAAAAAAAAAAAAGAAAAAAAGTGTTGTTAAATCACCTAATTAACCAACCCAACCCATTGATTTCCTCCTATAAAAAAACACTCATTTTCTGTCATTCTCTTCATCCATCCATCAATCCCACAAAATCAGAACCAAAAAGGAAATCAAGAACAGCCCATCAAAAATGGCTTCTGCCTCTCTAAAACCCTTCTTCTTCTTCTTCTTCTCTGCCTTCTCTGTTCTTCTCTGTCTGCTTCCTCCCATGGCCAATGCAGGAATCACCAGGCATTACAAGTTTCAAGTGAGCTCCATTATTCTTCACCTTTTGCATTACCAAATTATGCAACCTTCTCCTCTTAACTTTGCTGTCAAATTCTTTGCAGATACAATTGCAGAATGTAACAAGGCTCTGCCAAACGAAGACAATCGTCACCGTTAACGGGCGGTTCCCGGGGCCTAGAATCATCGCCAGGGAAGGTGACCGCCTCTTAATCAAAGTTGTCAATCACGTCCGAAACAATATATCCCTGCATTGGTACGCATCAACTAACAAAGTTAATTTCATCCCCACCTTATAAATCATTCGTTAGACCTGAAAGTTTAAGTTAATAGATTACGACATATGTGCATTCAGGCACGGGGTGCGGCAGCTGAGGAGCGGGTGGGCGGATGGGCCTGCATACGTGACACAGTGTCCAATCCAAACAGGGCAGAGCTATGTGTACAATTTCACAGTGAGTGGGCAGCGGGGGACATTGTTCTGGCACGCTCACATCTCATGGCTGAGGTCAACTGTGTATGGCCCATTGATCATTCTCCCCAAAACCCACCAGCCTTACCCTTTTCCCCAACCTTTTAAAGAAGTTCCCATCATTTTTGGTAAGATTTGTGTTGAAATGTTGATAATTTGAATCTCCTTTTCTTCTGGGTAGTGATGAAAATTTGATTTTATTCGAATGGGGAAATGGGATTTTGCAGGGGAGTGGTGGAAGGCTGATACTGAGGTTGTCATCAACCAAGCCATGCTAACTGGTGGTGCTCCAAATGTTTCTGATGCTTACACTTTCAATGGCCTCCCTGGCCCCTCCTATAATTGCTCTGCTCAAGGTACTATGAATTAATGCTTCATTCCCATTTCTAATACTTCTCCAAAATTTACCGAGAAATGGTTACAAAAATTTTAGAACGGTGTCTAATCTGACTTTAACAAACATAAATGTAGACTGAAAGTTTAAATACAGACATTAAGATTTTGACGTCAATATTGAAATGTTTCTGCAGATACCTTCAAGCTCAAGGTAAAGCCAGACAGAACCTATCTTCTCCGACTGATAAATGCGGCACTCAACGAGGAGCTCTTCTTCAGCATTGCCAACCACACGGTCACCGTGGTCGAAGCCGACGCCGTTTACGTCAAGCCCTTCAAAACCGACGTCGTTCTCATTTCTCCAGGGCAGACCATGAACGTGCTACTTCACACCAAATCCAACGCCCCCAATGCCACCTTCCTCATCGCCGCCCGGCCCTACGCCACCGCGCCGGCCGCCTTCGACAACAGCACCGTCACCGGATTACTCGAATATGAACCCACCAACACTAAGGCCCTGTCGAATCTGAAGGGGAAGAAAAATAAGCCTTTTCCTCTTATGAAACCGGCACTTCCCCGGTTCAATGACACGAGTTTTTCGATGAGATTTAACAGGAAGATTCGTAGCTTGGCGAATTCGAAGTTTCCGGCGAAAGTGCCGAAGAGGGTTGATCGGAGATTCTTTTTCACGGTGGGTTTGGGGCTGCAGGCGTGCCAGAGGAACCGCTCCTGCCAAGGCCCCAACAACACCAGGCTATCGGCGTCCATTAATAATGTCACGTTCGTGCAGCCAAATACGGCTCTTCTTCAAGCCCACTTCTTCAATCAATCTAACGGCGTTTACACCGCCGATTTTCCGGCCAATCCGCCGTTCAAATTCAACTACACAGGTACGCATTCACTGGCGCAGCCAGCCAATTTAAAAGTATTTAATAAGTATTCTAAAAATGAAAATACTCTTTGTTGACCATTATGAAAAAATTGACATCTTATTATTGTTATTATTTTTAATTATCTGTTTAGTTGTCAAAGGTAAAGTTTAGAATCTTTGCCTCGGCACTGCAGGTACGGCGCCGAAAAACTCAATGGTGAGCAGAGGAACAAAGGTGGCGGTGGTGCCGTACAACGCCACCGTGGAAGTGGTGATGCAGGACACGAGCATCATCGCTGCGGAGAGCCACCCGCTCCACCTCCATGGCTTCAATTTCTTCGTGGTGGGTCAGGGGTTCGGGAATTTCGACCCGAACAAAGACCCGCCCAAATTCAACCTCGCCGACCCGGCCGAGAGGAACACCGTCGGCGTTCCGTCCGGCGGCTGGGTGGCGATCCGGTTCGTCGCCGACAATCCTGGGGTTTGGTTCATGCACTGCCACCTGGAAGTCCACACAAGCTGGGGACTGAAGATGGCCTGGATTGTCAACGACGGTCAACGGCCGAATCAGAAGCTGCCGCCGCCGCCCTCCGATCTGCCCAAATGCTAAAATTTTCTCTGTTTCTGATCGGAGACATTCCCGAAGGGAAAACTAGAAATAGGAAATTTGGTGGAGAGGTTTTCTTTCAGTGGTTCTTCTGTAGCTTTGAAATTTTCTCCTTTCAATTCAATTGAACGAGTGTAATAATTCAAATTTTGAACTTTTTATTCATTCCCAACTTAAAATTGTTGTCCAATTATGAAAACCATTATTACTAATTTTAGTCTAACTAAAATATTAATATATCAATAACTGGTCTCAAAGTTGGAATCTCCTAACTCCTAAGATTCTAAAGTGTTTTTCAGTACAATATGTAAGGGTGAGTTGAACTCACCATATTGATCTGTTACTCATGAATTTTACATCATACCATAATAGTTTTGATCACAAATTTTTAGACATGATATAAGTTTAGTTAATTTCCTTAGCTAAAAAACAATGGTTCTTAACTTTTCTTTTGTTTAATTTTTTATTGTAGATTTCTTCTACTATTGAATTTTTAACTTTTGTTAGGTTAATTTTGTTACCACTTTAATAAACTTCTTCAGTTGTAATAAAATAAAAAAATAATAATAAATAAACTTCTTTATAATTTCTAAAATTAGGTGTAATCTTGTTTTCAAAACCAAAAAAAAAAAAAAAGAAGAAGTTAGGTGATCTAAAATTATTGTATGGATATGGTACCAAGATTACTCAATCCAAAAAGATAAACGACTTCCATATTTTTTCTACGAGTCAAAGATATGTCATAAGTGATTTTCTAAATTAGTAATAATAATGATAAAACAGTCTAAATTTTCAGCAATCACTTTATCCAGAATTTCTTTCTTCATTTCTATATTGGTTTATATTTCAATTTAAAAATAGGTTAAAAGTATCCTAATTTTCTTGCGTGAGATATTGGATAAAAGATATAAATTTTGTAAACCTCCAACAACAATATTTAAAACGTCTACTCACAATGACACAATTCAACATCTTTTCCGACTAAAAAAGTTGGGCCATCCTTCCTAAATTTTCCTTACTTAAACACAATTTTGCTGTTATTATTACGTGATATAGTATTAACCTAATCAATATCTGTCAATCAACTTAGGTAGGTTGATTTAAATATATATTTTAATGTATACATTCAAAAGTTATGATATACCTTAATTCATAAGGACCAATATAATTATTATTTTCTAAATTTGTAGGCTAAAATGAATATTGTAAAAGTTGATAGAAAATAAAATAAACTTAAATGAGAGACCCAAAAGAAATAATTATAAAAGAATGACATTTCTTATTTTAAGACGACCTTATACATTATTTAAATGTATGATTTTTTTTTTCCTTTTTGAGAAAGTTATTTAAAGATATATGTAATATCATTGTGTTATTTTCAAATATATATTTGAAATATTTGACAAATGGAAATATTATATTACCATACGCAATAAGCTTCCAAACTAATTAATTTACTGATGAGTACCCACCTAAAAGGGGAACGCTTTCGTTAGAGGAACAAACCAAGGCCCAAATTCGTAAAACGCAAGCTATCGGTGCCGCTGGACTTTCTACATTTAAGCGCTGGTCGCTTGCTTCTGAACCTCGCAATTCCAACCGGAAGAATTCCCCTTCCTCGCCGGAGCCGCCGGTGGGTCTCCTGCACCCGCTTCCCAATAAGATGAAGCGGGGCTTTAATTTTTCTCCTCCTGTGGCTGTCGTCGTCTCGGCAATCTCCTTGATCTACTTCTCCACAATCTTCATCTTCATCGAACGGTGGTTCGGCCTCACGTCGTCGCCCGGAATTATGAACGCCGTCGTTTTCACCGCCGTGGCCCTCATGTGCACCATCAACTACGCCCTCGCTATCTTTACAGATCCGGGTCGGGTCCCTTCGACATATATGCCTGACATTGAGGACTCCGGAAGCCCTATTCATGAGATCAAGCGTAAGGTACCGAATGCTTGGTGTTGCCTTTCAATTTACTACTGCTTTCATCTTTCCTTTTGCTTAATTTGGTCATTACGAATCTTTCACCGAGTAAAATATGTATGATTTGGAATATTTTGGAATATCGTTGTCGTAGATCTTATTCCTTTGATCTCATTTTGAACGGGTTTTGGAATTGAAGTTTAAAAAATTTAGTCACCGCCATAGTTTTGTTGTTAGCTATGGCAAGTTTGACCTCTCTCTCTCTCTTCTTATTGACGAATTAGTCGTCACATTGTCGGGAAAGGAGGAACTTAGCGTATCAATTGTATACTTCTATGAAACATCTTGATCTGCAAAAATTATACAAAAGGAACGAATTCATAGAGCCTGATTAGCGTTTAGGTGATTCATTTTCATACTAACAGAACTAATTGATGAAGAAAACTTGATAGAATCTATAATGATTAATTCGATTTCATTATTATGATCTTTTAAGGATTGAGTTTTATCGATTACATTGCAGGGAGGTGACCTGAGATACTGCCAAAAGTGTGCTCAATATAAGCCTCCTCGTGCACATCATTGCCGAGTTTGCAAAAGATGCATTTTGCGAATGGTACGTATAGTTTTTATATAATACCCCATAATTTTATTTTGTAGATTTTGTGCTGAAGGACGTTCATAAACTGTAAAGGACCACCATTGCATTTGGATAAATAACTGCGTTGGCCATGAAAACTATAAGGTGTTCTTCGTGTTTGTCGTGTATGCTGTAGTCGCATGTATCTACTCCCTGGTAAGTCATTAAATGCAATGTGATTTAGACTCTCTATTTACACTTTATTAGCTTATTTACTTGTTCAATCAATTAATTTTTTCTTTGTTTCTTTTCGCCCAATTCCTTGCCCTGTGTTTTACTTATCTATGTAGTTGCCTGCAGGCGTCATGGTATTAAAAATTGTTTTATTGTCTGCTGAATCTTCAGGTATTACTCATTGGAAGTCTTACAATTGATCCTCCTAAGGATGAGCAGGAAGTTGGGGGCTCTTTTAGGACTGTATATGTAAATACATACTGTGTCCTGGCTTTTTTTCCTTTTGGAACTCTTCATGCTTGTTTTTCCATCCCTGTGTTTGGTTCATATTAGTTACTTTGCCCATTGTCTCTGATACAGGTTGTTTCTGGTCTGTTGCTATTCCCTTTATGTATGGCTTTAAGTGTTCTTTTAGGTTGGCACATTTACCTAATTTCACACAACAAGACTACAATAGAGGTTAGTTCTGAAAGGCTACGTTTCTTGTCAGTTAGATTGGCAGCGAATTTGTGGTTTAGGCAGATTTACCAGGAATTTTGTTTGCTTTGTAGTATCATGAAGGAGTAAGAGCCATGTGGCTCGCGGAGAAAGGTGGGAATATGTATTCCCATCCATATGATCTTGGCGCCTTTGAGAATCTTACCACGGTACTTAATACAGTTCCCCTTCCTCCATTTTGCCCTTTTTTATAAGAGAGAAACCACCGGTGTCCTAAAACAACCTAGGGTCATCTATCTCTATATTAAATGTTTGTTTTGACACCTAGAAAAAGAAAAGGCTCGAGATGTATGCTGATCATGAAGCGTGGAAAATGTAACATAATAACTGAATAATGTATTAACTTAGTTGCCAGGCTGTCATTTTTTGGCATTTGAACATGAAATTTATTGGACTGTACAACCTAGAATGAACTCATACGTTGTCAGTTGGCTTTCATGGACACATGAATTTTTTAATAGACAGGACTGTTTAAATGTAGTATCAGCTGGTGACCTTCCAACTTTGTACTTCTGGTTTTCTGAACACAAACTTTTACAAATATAACTGAATGTAGGACTGTCCAGGATCAAAAAAGAGTCTTAATTGTATGCTGTCTGATCTTTTCTATCTCATAACTACAGATTCTTGGTCCAAATCTATTGAGCTGGATATGTCCCACATCACGACATAAAGGCTCTGGTCTTCGATTCCGTACAGCCTATGACAAATCTAGTAGTGCATCAATGTGAAGAAGGAAGTTTCATCCCCCATTGTTTTAGAAGAACAAGATAAGCTCCTCTCAATTACCATCTAAGGATTCATAATTACTGAGCTCTTCAGCAGAGTGGTGGTGTTTTGTAGAACCCAAATCTCAGACAGCATTCTAACTGTTCACTGCCATGACACGTCGGAGAGTTACTGAGGTTGTCTGTCACAACCTTTTCCTTGTCGACATCGAGAGCTCAGCTAATCCGTTCCGGGTATGATTTATCCTTTCCTGTTGGCATTTCAGAAAACCCATTGATGTTAGGGTATGCAGAACAATGAAGTTTATAGGTTAACGTAGAAAAGAGAGATCACAGACGAAGCCAGTTCTTTTTTCCTTTTTGTTTTATGTACATGAGTTCTTTCACCACGCTAACAAATTGTTTTCTGTAGTTGTAGCTCTGTAACTTGTAACAAAAAATGGAGGTAAATTGCAATTAAGATAAAATGTAATCTTTTTTTTTCCCTTCTTAATTGTGGCTCTACATTATATTCTGCTTAGTTTTTAGTTGTTTCTCCATCTATGCTTCTTTTTTATTGAAGCTTAAGCCTTTAATGCTCCAAAGTTCAAGTTACCAGTTTTTCTTTTTTCTGAAGAAAAATAAAGAGAATAGAGGATTTATGAAGCCAGAATCCACCACATCAAAGGAGATAATCTGTTTCTAATATTTTCCCTTTTTGAAAAGACATCTTTTCTGTTCTATATTCTTATTTTGATTATTCATTGCTTTGGTTGGTTAGATATGTTAATTAAAAGGTGGAAAATACTTAGCTCACGAGGATTATTCCAACCTACATTAATACATTAAAAAATTGATAGCTCATTATTTTTGCATCTCGTTTTCTTAATTGTTAAATATTTGGTGGGGGTTACTTGTGTATAATTTCAAAGAAAGGGCTCCTATTTTGTCTCTCTTCTTTTCTTAATACGACATTTATAGAATGAGATTGACCGACAAAAACCACCTTTTAAAATTAAAAGAGAGACTCCTCATATTTCCTTAAAAAGAAAAAAAAAAACAAACTCTTCACATTTGCCAGAGATGCAAAGATGCAATGGATTGGTCCTTAAAATGAGGAGGGCCTGTTACTTTCTTTGGTACAACATGTAGGGTCATGATTTTTTAATTGGATATAGGTACTTAAATCAGTTGAGTTATGCTTAGGTTTAACAAAGTTTAGTAAATTTTTTATTTTGTCTGAGAGAATAACATTAATCCTTATTGTTAACACCTATTATTCTTATGCATTACATTTATTTATATTTTTTATAATTGGGAGGCGGAATTTTGCTTTCCTATCCCTCGGGTACCTACACCAGCCTTAACGTTCGAACCTAGGAGGCATCAAGAATTTTTAATGGTTTATGGAACTTTGAACCTAACTGTTGTAATCCTATAAAGAGTTGTACTGAAAAGATAACTCAAGTGATAATTATACTTTTCTCTAGGTTGTCTTCATTTAGCAACAAAACTTCAAAATCCAACCACTATTATTTTAAATCAAACCAACATGTAATAATTGAATTTTGTACTTAAAAAAAAAATCTCCTTTCTTTTATTGTTTTTAGTGTTCTTATTTTGTGCGTGTTTTAAAATGATTGGCACTTGAACTAAAAAAGATTGGTTCGAGTTTAGCAACAAAACTTCAAAGTCCAACCACAATTATTTTAAATCAAACGAACATGTAATAATTGAATTTCATAATAAATATATTATATTTTAGACCCTTTGTACTTTCCATTAAAATGATATTTTAACGTTTCAAATTCTTTTTCAACAATTATAGGAGTGGAGGATCCATCTATTTTTTTTTTAGTATAAGTACAATAAATATAGAGATGGCAATCTAATCCTCAAAGAGGAAATAAATGAGATGCTTTACCCATTTAACAACCGTTAATGTTGGCAAGACTCGTCGGTTTGGTATTTAAGAAACTCAGTCATGGATGATTCATCATAATTATCCCTACATTATCCGTAATGTAATATTCTAAAAAAAGGAAAAAAGAAATATAAATTCCGGAAGTAGTAGCTGTCAAGAATTATCTTTAAAAATACTTGGGAGAAAGATGAGGGGAATGGGCGAATGGGATTTTGGGGCAAAGGAAGCAATATCCTCGTGCCACCCACGTGAACCCGAAATGGACGTGTCTCTGTCTCACTCTGACTCAGTGGGCGCGCACCAATCACACCCAATTTCCTTCCCCACTTTCTTCCTTTTTCTTCGGATCATATAGCTGCAGTAAGTTTCCACTTTTCAATTCCTCAAGCATCTGCGCCTCCAAATTCACAGCTTTCTCGCTTCTTCCTTCTCCAGTTTCTTCGATTTTATTTCTGGGTTTTGGGTTTTGGGTTTTGGGTTTGGATTTGCGATTCTGTGTCTGTTCGGGAGCGAAATGGAGGAGACCAAAGGGAACCCAGCTGAAATCAACAGGTTTTGCATCTGGGTTTTTACAGATTCTTGTTATCAGTTTCGGAATCTGTTTCTTGTACTGTTAAAAGAGTGATTACTTTCTTTTTTCTTTTTTCTTTTTTGTTTGATTGAGGGAAGGTTTCTTAAAGTAGGTCTGCTTTTTATGGCGGTGTAATTACTGAAATGTTGGATGGGGATCGAGATGGGTTTAAATTCTTTTGCATTGCTTAATGTTTTTATTAGCGTTGCTGTTACTATAATCCAATCAGGAAACAAAGAACAATCGTATACGGAAGTCTGATTTCTTTATTTCCTTAAATCAACTGATGGGGTCTGCGATTCTGCCTTATTGATATCGATCGACTTGTTATTGTTTTTAGCAAAATTTTGAACTGATTGAAAACTTGTAATATCGGATTTCTACGAGTTATAAGCCCCTTTTGACGAGCGGCTGTTCTAAGACCTTGTTTTGGTTGCTGGAACTCTTCTGCTTATCAAAATCTGTCCCAAAGATGGTATTATATTCACTATTATTCTGATTTATGTTTAAACATTTCATTGACTCCTCAGATAATTACGAAGTGATTTTGTCAATGTTTGCTGCTTCATCTCTTGTAGTTACTGTCTTGCATCTAAGTTGATGGAGGATTGCAGCTTTTGTCTTGATGGTCTCTTGTTCGATTTAAGTATGTCGATTTTTACTTTGCAGCTTCTATGTGATTTCTAAGCTCCGGAACAACCCTTTTGATTTGAACAAGAAGAGAAAGCTGCCAGCTGAACATTTGGGCTTGCCTTCACCGAAGCATAAACACTGCAGTGAAGGCTTCCCTTCTAAGTCTGCCTTCCCGTACAGTGGCGAACCCGAAACGGAACACATGAATGTACAATTCATAAAGGGGAATTCGAATGTAATGTGTTTTGGCAAGGGATCAAGGCCCGGGTCATCAAAAGATAGCAATAGCTTAAGCGAAGAGGCTGACTCTGCCACATCTGTGTTTCGTGGGGCAAAATTTGAACCGAGTTGTGATAGTTCTTCCTCCCAATCTATCAGTTGCGGCAGTGCAAGTTCTGAAAGCACCCAGTTCTCTCTTGAAAGTTCAACGGCAATGGAATCGAGTTCTACCGAACAGGAAGCAGCGTTCGTGGAGAATAGAATAGAAACGATCCACAAACTTCAGGAGCATATGCTAGAATTGGATAACCAAGAAGAATACAATTGTGCAGAATATGGAAATGATGACATTGAGCAATGCACAGACCAGGAACTCGAGGAACTTTTCTATTCGAACGGGTTAAACCAGAATACATACCTTCTTTCGTCGGGACGATGGGGCGTAAACCACGGTAATCAAGACATAATCATCCATAAGAATTTTAATTTTCTGAAGTAAATTGGTTTACATGTGCATTCATTTTTCTGATCTTATTTCTGTTTTCCCAATTTCGTGTTAGTCTGCCACATACTGAATCATATCCATTCTCTCAATGCAGAAGCTCAATCAAGAGCAATGACCCCAACCATCGATCAGGAATTTGAGCAATACTTTTCCATGCTGATGCTGTAGCCGTGATTGCTCAGTTCGAATACGAGCAACCCAAATGTATATATTTCAAACATGTGGTGAGTCTTTATGAATAACGAAGCGAATATTCCGATAATTATATGATGGAAATGGCATGTTTAACTATAGAGTTTCTCTTCTCTATCAAAAAACTTAACAGAGGCAGCAAAATGAAATGAAAGAAGAAAAAAAAAACAGATTCATTTGGAAGTAATTTTTGGGTAAAAGAGAAACTGGCCGATGCTATATTATACAAACAAGTAGCTCTTCTTTGTTGTGAAGCAAACAGAAAAAGGAAACACACGAGGAAGAGGGGGGAAGAAAAGAATATCGCAATTATTAAGTTAAAAAAGAAGACCCAAGAAGAAGAAGAACACAAGCAAAATTTGGTAAATCAAAAGTCTCTTAACACTTTGGAAGATCGGCCGGCGGCGGCGGCAGTTTCTGGTTCGGTTGCGGGCCGTCGAGGACAATCCACGCCATTCTCAGCCCCCAGCTCGTATGCACGTCCAAGTGACAGTGCATAAACCACACCCCTGTTTCACAACCAAAAATAAAAAATAAAAACTTTTTATTACATCTTAAACTTGAGATTATGTCGAATAAAATTTTTAACTTTAAAAGGAATTTTGTGTATGATTAAGTCATTGAACGGGCATCGGAGACACCTCACCTGGGTTGTCGGCGAAGAAACGAAAGGCGAGCCAGCCGCCGGCGGGGACGCCGGCGGTGTTCCTCTCAACCGGGTCGACAAGATTGAAGTTAGCTGGGTCCTTATTCGGGTCGAAATTTCCAAAACCTTCCCCAACGATGAAGAAATTAAATCCATGGAGATGAAGAGGGTGACTCTCCGCACCCAAAATACTCGTCCCCTGCAAAACGACCTCCACGCTCGAATTAAACGGCAACACCACCAAACTCGTACTGTTACTCAGAAAAGTATTATTCGGCGGCGTCCCGGTGTAATTGAACGGAAACAGAGGCTTCGCCGGAAAATCAGTCCGGTAAACCCCATTAGCCCGCCGCGTGAAATAGGCCTCCATAATCGCCGTCGACGGAAGGGCAAAAGAGACATTGTTGACAGAAGCGGCGAATTTCGTGCCATTGGGTCCTTGACACGTGGCGTTCTTGGGACAGGGGGCGGTTCCAAGTCCGGCGGTGAAGAAAAATTTCTTGTCCACCGTTTGGGGAACATTGGCAGGGAATTTCTCACTGGCCAGAGACCGTAATTTTCTGGAGAAATTCGCCACGAAATTCGTGTCATTAATTGCGGGAAGATTCGGCAGCAGACTCGGAATCTGACTCGCCGGCACGGCGGCCGAGGAGTGGCCGTATTGGAGGATTCCAACGGTGGTGGAATTGTCGAATGTGCCTTGGCCGGTGGCGTACGGCCGAGCCGCCATGAAGAAGGTGGCATTGGTGAGATTTGGTTTAGTTTTGAGAAGAACATTCGAGGTCTGGCCCGGGCTGAGGAGCACCACGTCGGTTTCAAAGGGCTTGACGTAGACGGCGTCGACGTCGACGACGGTGATGGTGTGGTTGGCGATACTGAAGAAGAGTTCGTCGTTGAGTGCAGCATTGATCAATCGGAGTAAATAAGTCTTCCCCGGCTTCACCTTGAGCTTAAATGTATCTGAAAGTAAAAAATGGCAAGAACAGAGCCTAAATAAAAGTAACAATTTCTTTGAAATTAGAGTGGTGGCTAGTGGGTACCTTTAGAAGAGCAATTATAGAGAAGGCCAGGGAGTCCATTAATGGTGTAAGCATCAGAAACATTAGGCCCTCCTCCGGTCTGAAGAGCCTGCTGAATCACACTCTCTGGGTCAACATTAAACCACTCCCCTGCATTTTCAAAACCGGATTCGAATCAGTGGAGAAAAGGGAAAACGACGACGATCTTTGGGTGGAAATTGGCGTCTATAATCTCACCGAAGATGATGGGGATTTCTCTGTGGGGCTTCTGGAAGGGATAGGAGTCGTTGCGGCGGGGGAGGATGACGATGGGGCCGTGAAGGGTGACTCGGAGCCAGGACAGGTGGGCGTGCCAGAGGAGCGTCCCTCTCTGGCCGGCGACGGTGAAATTGTAAGTGTAGGAGTGGCCGGTCTGGATGGGGCACTGGGTCACGTAGGCCGGGCCGTCGGCCCACCCGGTGCGGAGCTGCCGGACGCCGTGCCAGTGGATGGTCACGTTCTCCGCCACGTGGTTCACGACCTTGATCAGAACTCTGTCGCCTTCCCTCGCCACCAATGGCGGACCCGGTAACTGCCCGTTCACCGTTAGGATTTTCACCGTGTGGCACAGTCTCGTCGCGTTGTGGTACCTGATCTGAAAAGTGAAAACCCACCCAAATAAATTATTTAATAAATGCAAGTGAAAAATTTAAGGGTTCATAGTTATTTAAAAAATTGAATACCTTTTATTATATTTTCTTTCTATTCTGTATCAAATTTTTAGTAATAAAAAGTAGAAGAGTTACTTAGGAGGAAGCATTTAAAGTTTATTTATTCATGTGGGATGCGACTTTAGAAAAAAAAAAAAATTTGTTGTCATTAATTTAGTAATAATTGGCCCATATCTCTAATCACGTAGATTTGTTGTACTAAAAAAAAGTTAAAATTTTGTTAAACACCTAACCAAAATTTTATTTTAATTATTTTAATAAAAATGTGTAAAATGCAATAGAAGTATTTCGTATTTGGTTCAAATACAATTTCTCTATTTCAGTTTACACTTTGTTTTTTTGTTTTCTTAACTTTTTACAGTCTTAATTTATTTCTAAGAAAGGATAATTAGGAATATATTTAGGAATTATTATTGGTGATTTTTCCTTCAAAATATAAACATGAGAATGAAATAGAAATACGATTGTAACCATCAAATTTTTTTAGTACAACATGTAAGAATAGAACATCGAGTTGGAGATATATGCTAATATTATAGCTGAGCTATGCTTGCTTTGATCATTTGTAACGGTGTGTTTAGGTTAGTCTTAAGGAATTCTTAATATATATATATATATATATATATATATATATTTTTTTTTTTTTTTAAATATTTTTACATTTAAAAACATAATACTCAAAATTATTAAGTCATTTTAATTTTATAAAAAATATTTATCATACATTGTAGACTAATGTTAAATGATTAAAAAAAGACTTAAACATTTAGCTATAATAGTTATTTATTTTCAATTAGTCATAGCCCATTTTTTAGTTTCAAAAAATATTTCTGAAAAGGAAAACAAATTCAACTTATTCAAGTAGTTAAAAGAAATATTAGTAACAAGTCAAATATCCAATATTGTAATCTAAAGAAAATCAAGAAACAAAAAACAAATTACAAACTACGAGAGCCGCCATTTGTTATTTCTAAAAACAAAACAAAGCAAATTTATTTTAGGAGCAAAATCAAATTAAATGACATACATGGAAAGTGTAGTGTCTGGTTTTCCCAAATGCAAACTCCGGCAAGAAACACGACACAACACACAGAAACACAGCCAGAGCCGCCATTGATGAAGGCAAGTGGAGCTGGAGCTGGAGCTGGAGGGCAGCCATGGAAGTAGCTCTCTCTATATAATTCTGGTGTAGAAGAAGATGGGAAAATTGGGGTTTAATATATAGAGAAATTTAATTTTGATTAGGTAGAATATCTAATTTGGTGGAAATATAATTCTCTCTCGAGTCTCCCATGTTCCCAAGTGTCCCAAATGTTTTTTAGCTATGTTGGTCAAGTTTAATTTTAGAGTGTTGACTAAGTAATTAATTAAAATGGGTTTTGAAGGTAATTATCTGAATTTGATTACAGGTAATCTGAAGGATTAACGACCAAAATTATACCCTTTTCAAAAGTCTCTTATTTAATTTTCACACAATTAATTAAACCCATCATTAAGCTAAGAAATTAATGTACTACCTTTGTATTTCTTTAAAGTTAAGGAATTTCATCTTCAAATTTTCTCTGTCCCACTGTCCTCTTTTGTCCCTTTTTTCATTTGTAGACATCTATTTTAGCTTAAGTCATTTTCTATTCAATTGATATATACACGTACCTATACATACAGTTTCTAATTAACTTTAAAAAATTAAAAAAAAAATAGTTCTTCCTGCATATTATTTTACTACCTAACATTCAATACTTTTTTTTTTTTTTTTTTTACACAACAAGTGAGCGAGGATGGAGTATTCAAACATAGAATCTGTTTATGCAAAGGTCTGCACAATGACACTTTACGACCTAGCTCGAACGCGGTCTCTAGTTTGACCTGAACACAAGAGTGGACCTGCACAAGAGAGTAGACACTCCGACGCTCAAGTCAGGTCGGACTCCGTATTTAGTTCGAGGTGAGATTCCATACCTGAGCGTGAAATGAGGCCCTCTATTTATAGGTGGGGAATCCGACAGTACACACGACCGGCGGTTACATATTTTCTCTCATGTCGGACCTGTCGGGTTCCGAGTAGATCGAACCCCAATCAGATCGGACTTCGGCAGGTATACTTAGCCTGTTCCTAGTGGGTGAATCCGATTTCTTCGGCAGGTTCGAGTTGGACCTGGGACACTTAATCCTTGAATACCAGTAAGCGTCCTCCACGTGTCCGAGGTATTTTTACCCCCAAACAGAATCAAAATGATTGTTTTTTCTAATGCAATTGAAAATTTATGAACAATAATTAAAATGGGCAAACCCATTAATTTATAGACCAAAATAGATATTTTAAAAGTTGAAGCCACCAAAATGAGATTTAAGCTGGAATGATATTTTTTTTTATTTTTTTGTCAGCTTTGTGAGGTGGAACCCCTCCTTCCCATATTTTGAAGATATATAGTTAAATGTGCTACTTCCCTTCATTCTTAATTATACAGCCTCCAAATTGGGTGTCTCAATCACATATATGTATTTATTTTGCTTTTTCAATTGGCTTTGAAACTAAGGAACAGTTCAAACTCATCCCAAAACTTTCCAAACTCTTTTGCCCTTCATTCCATCCTTCCAAAAGAAAGCAAACTGTAGCTTTTGCATTAGGTTGAATAAGGTCCTCTTACAGTGACCCTCCATAATATTCTTTTTTTCTTCCTTTTCTAATTCCTTTTAAAACCTTCACGACAACATCTACACATAGAGAGATCGAACGACTCATTTTCGTTATATGAGTGTGATAAAGACGAATATTGAAATTTAATATTATGAAAAATGGAAACTTCGATATCTTAAAAATAGTTGGAGTTGAAAGAAGGGCATTCGCTAGATGGGTTTGGTTAGGGGAGAATTGGGATGATTTGAGATGAAGTAGTTTTCCAATTTCCACCAAGTTTGTTGGGAGCCCCTACAAGAACAAAGATGTTTCATCTAATTGGTCTTCCATTTTGCTCTTTTCAAAGAGTAGGGGAATTATTCAACGGTGCATTTTCTCTCATGTTCAGATGTCATTTTTGCTTAGGCCCTTTTTTTGGACACCAACACACAAACTTCATCCAATCCCCAGTTACCCCATCTTCCATGCAACTTTTCTCTCTCTTTTTTCTCTCTTCTCTCTACTTCTCGCTTATGCGGTGAGTTTAAACCAATATCGACAATACGACATATCTAAATTACAAGTTAGGTGGGTGTAATATAAAGTTAAAAAAGACGTTCGATGGATGTATTTAGTATGTGAGTTTATTTATGTTAGGGTTAGCACAAGCTATAGACTTTGACAAAAAGTATATTATCTAAGCTTGGGACTTATGAAACTCTATTTTTTACATAACTCGTTAATTTTTAAAAATCATTGTTGGACACAAAAATATGACATACTACGTGACGAGATATGGTCAAACTATCACCGAGCTCCTAAGCTCATCTATGGCTAAGCTCATAAGCTCCCCTATGGTCGAGCTCCTTAGCTCACCTATGGCCGAGTTTGAGCTACTAAGCTCACCTATGACCGACCTCAATCATTCCGACATATGGCTCGACATCTAATCGCCTTGTCGTAATGGTCATAACGGACGGGTCGTTTCACACCGCCTATAAAAGGATCTTCATTMTTCCTACTCAAGTATGCAATTCTACTCCGAGAATGACCTATTTGAGTTTGCATTTATACTGACTTGAGCGTCGGAGTGTTTAGTTTCTCTTTGCAGGTCCTATCTTACATGAGCTTGCACCTAAGTCAGCTCAGCCAGTTGCCACGCGGTCGACTTCAACAACTTGGCAGTATTTTGCATCGACAATCATAAATTCATTGACTAAACGCAACCACGATAACTAAGATTTTCATAATCTATTCTTCTATACAATCCAAACACATAGTAGCATTGAAATTGTGAGGCAAACGTTCTCATTTTAATCAAATACTAGCGTTGAATTGGTTTAGACATATTATATAAAATTAGTAGAACTTAATTATTAACTATATAAGTCTATTTCATTTATATAAAAATGGAAAATCAAGTGGGTGAGGGGAGAGGATTGGTCAACATGAAGGAAACCAAAAGCTTCCATCTTGAATTGTCATTTGCTCTCTATTTCTTTTGTGCTTTTCATTTATGCTATTTCATGAGTTGATCAACCTATCTTACATATTATTTTTTAGTGATTGTTTGATGCGGTGGAAAATGAATAAAAAAAAGGAGGGAAAAAAAAAACAAAGTGACTTAATTGTTAGTTCAGATTAAAAAAAGAAAAAAAAAAGACATGACCTAGACCTTTCTTTTCGTCAAAAGACAGTAATTATTGTTCCAAACTATATGGAATAGATTTTACCAAAAATTGATTGAAATTATTCCCTTTTCATGTTCCAAACAAATTTATTAATAATCATTGGTTTAATGTTTAGATGGATGAACCTTTGCAGTGATGTTACATGGTTTATATGTTATGAATTATTCTATTTTAAAGTTTAAGTTTTCATTAAAATCTATCTTTGTCTTCATTTAAATTAAATTTCGATGAAATTTAATTTTAACCTATGGCATGTGCTCAAAGTACAAATTCTATAAATAATTGGACAAAAGTTTAAATTACAGCCAAACCAAGCAAGCACCAAAAATATAAATGTATTCAAACTTTTAGTTTAGGTGCTTTTCAATGACTATGATTAAAATAGGGATTTAAACATTTACCTTAGGTTTTTCTTTTTCTTAACATACATTCGACGAGAATTCGAACCCGTGACTTTTTGGTGATTGAGCCAAGGTTAAAAGTGTACCCTCCAAATTTAATCAAATAAAATCCACAAACATGAAAGCTAACAACACATAAATCAAATTGGATTCCAACGTAAAACAAATAAACCCAGAAGAAGAGCACAAGAAGCCGCCACTAAAAATTTCAAACTTACCAAATTTTTCAACGAGTTTCTTCCATTACAGAATACAGACTCAGCAAAATTAAAGGGTCAGAAAATCCAAATCCAGACTGTTCTTCATTGGATTAGATCATCAAATACCCACTAAAAGCAAGCAACAACCACAAAATTAAAATGTATACACAATTAAGTAGAACAAACTACCAAATTTCTGGAAAAAAAAAACTCCAACAAATTAAAAGAACTCAAAATTAAAGAGAAAATCAAAGCTAAACACAGGCT